>VZTO01023043.1:0-67418 GCA_013400615.1 Syrrhaptes paradoxus | reverse complement strand
TCTGCTTAACCCACTACAGACTGGGTATTCTGATGTCTAATAAAATTCATGCTTCAATTGAAACTTTTTTCCACAGTTTGAACATCCATAATATCTCTTTCACACATGTATTTTCTGGTGTGTAATAAGAGGTGAGACCATGTTGCAGCTTTCACCTCACAGAGGGATACTTAGTAGCCTCTCTCTATTCTACCTGGCTGCTTGCTTTCACAAAGCTTGTAGGAATTTAATATCCTTTAGAGGCCTTTGATCCTGTCGAGTTTAATTGACACTGGCCAATATAGTAAAAAAGTGTGGAAAGGGGGCAGTCAGTCACCAGGCTGGTACTTGCATATGAAGAAGATGGAATTATTACCTACACTGTGTTTCCTTGGGAACCCAAACAAAAAAAAAAATTACTGTGTTTTATTGTAAATCCAGTGACAAACATGCTTGGATGATTCATATTTAAATCTATTTTCATCTTCTTGCCATGTGGTGGTTTTTTTTCTTTCTTTCTGATCTCTGGATAAAGCAAATTAATACTTTTTAAAAGATCTAAATAGCTGTTCCAAATCATTCCATTACTTCCTCTCTAGTTTTAACTGCTTTCCATGCATAGGAGATCCTGAATCTGAATAACCTAAGCCATACCTTGATTTTAGAAAATAAATTTTGGCTTTGTTGGCTGTTGGCATCATAGTTCAGCAAAGAGCACAGTCCCCCTGCATTCCATTGCTGCGGGTTTGCATACAGGTTTGCTTTCTGCAGAGCATTTGCAGGAGAAGCACTTTGGCTTTTCTTGTTTACATGTTGTTTGCTGTATTTTCTCTTTGCTTACAATTCCAGTGCATTTGAATCCTGATAGGTTAAATGGAAGGGAAGACTGGCATCATCCGCAGTGCTGCTGTCTGACCCATCCAGCACATGCATCTTGCTTTTAGAAAAGCTCAGTCATTTTTCACCAGCACTTTGAGGTACACTGAAATCTGCTTTGGCATCTGTCCAGCCCTGCATAATATCAAGCAGGGGACATCCTGTCTGAGAGAACAGATTGTTAGTTCAATTATATTTCTGAAATTGAGTTAAATTTCCATGAAATCTGCTTCAAATGTGAAGAACCCTGGGGGAATGAGGGGTTTGTTTGTTTGACTTATATTATAGCAATCAAGACTACTAAATTAGATGCATTGTGTAAGTGCGTGCGTGTTCTGTG
Source organism: Syrrhaptes paradoxus (assembly GCA_013400615.1). NCBI lineage: Eukaryota > Metazoa > Chordata > Aves > Pterocliformes > Pteroclidae > Syrrhaptes > Syrrhaptes paradoxus. Next base: position 66,223 of record VZTO01023043.1, on the reverse strand, counting down.
CAGTGTTTATGGCTGTTTATATCATGTGTTTGATAACAAGGTGAAGTAAATTGATAGTGCTGCCATCTATAGACAAAACAAAGTTATTGTACTCGATGAGAAAGGTGGAGGAGCTTGGACTTGTCTAAAATTTTGTTAATAGTATTAGATTGTAACCAAAGAGAAGAGAGAAGAGCTCTAAGCTGCTTTTGAATATGATTAATGACAATTCCTCATTAGCAGTGATCAAATGTTATGTCACTGGCCTGGGTTTCTGAAGTATGACAAAGTAATGAAACAGTCCTTCAGTGTCTTTGGGTCAGACTTGGTTACAAGCACTGTCTCAGGACCTTTGTTAACATTATTGGACAGAGAAATGTATCTTGATAGTCAGGATCGTGTCTGGTATGTTGAAAGAATGGTAGCATTCCTGTAACATATAGCATTTTAGTCCATTTTTTGGTAAAAGGACAGATGGTGTGATTTTTCTGGCAGAGATCCAAGCATCCGTATGGTACAATAGTGTTCTGTATTAATTCCACTGTTGTTTCATTGAAAGAAATGCTCTATTCAAATGCAAAATGTTCATGCTCAGTTTTATATTTTTACCTTTGTTTTTCTCTGTTAATTTTTATTTATTCTCAGAAGCATAAAAGCCATCTTCTCCATCTGCCAGTTTTATCTTTCCACATGCGCTGAATGTTTATTTTCCTCATCTCTCAAACTGCAGACATGTCTTAAAAAGTGAAAACTAGCTGTAGCATAGAGAGTTAGATTCTGCCATTCTGCAGTATACCAATTAAAGATGTTTTCAGATTATCCCACTGATTTCCATCAGGCAAAGTTTCTGTTTTGTCATGTAAAGGATTATGGAACTCAGATTTTGTATTTTTTTAGTGCTGTTTTGTTTAAACGTCTACACGGCCACAGAATTAGTAAAGGTTTTGGCTATTGCCAGCATACTCTGTGTTGACTGGATGTTTGTTCTGCTTGTGCGGAAATGAATGCCACCTTTTTGCCTGTAGGAAACAAGGAACATTGTCTGTGTTTCTTATTTCTTGTCAACAAGTCTCTGTGAATTTTATATGGGGATAATAAAATAGTCCGTATAGTACATATTCCTAAATGATCTGCAAGCCATATTAAAGAGAAAAAGCGCAGCGATTAGAATGTGTCTCACAAACTAATCAGAATGAAAGAAATAAGGCATATAAGTAACAGTAAATCACTTAATGACTTAATCAGGTTAACATGATAAAGATACTCGGCAAGATGGAAAAAACCCCTAAATAGTTACAGTCAAGACTATTTGAAAGAAATTACATGCAAGCTCCCAGGAATGAAAAAATTTGGGGTTCATAAAAGAAACAGAGAGTTGCCATCTATGCATCACAAAAGACCATGCAAGCTAACATACATCACAGTTTTGACAATGGTCATAAAACACGAAGCACTGTAGAACAGCACGAGCTTTTCAATAGCCACACTAAATCCACATAAAGCTTGCCTTTCCTCTCCAAAGTCCTGGTAATATGAAGCTTTAAAATTGGTTCAAATGCATATTTCCAAACTTTACATCAACAGATTTGACAGCATATGCTGACATCAGACCTCCATTTTAACTCTGCTATGGGCATGAAGCCCAACAGATAACATACTAATAAATTAAAGGCAATGAAGGGTAAGACAAGCCTTACTGAAATGATCAGGAACTTCTGCTAACGTTTTCCTTTTGAATAAGGACAATTCATGAATTTGAACTCCAGTGGGTGACAAGAGTTTTGGATTTCTTTCTTTTCCAAGCATGAATAGACCATTGGTACATCTTTATCTGTCCTCTGGCATATGCAAAAAAAAAAGTGGCATTCAATTACTCTTATGAGGCATATATTTTTAATAGACAAAGTGAATAACCACATACAAAAAACTTTTCACTTAACTATGAAAGAAAATTACTAAGTAAAGTAGTGACTTTTACAATGATTTTTAAAAACAGGAGCATAAAAATTTGACCACATTTTTCAAGTCATTTGTATGTCTTGAGATACAGAATTAGAAGTCAGGTGGGATTTTCAGTAGTTCTCTGAAAGGTGCTTAGCTATGTAGTAGCTTTTAAATACATTGTAAACTGTAATTCTACCAACTTTTTCTGATTCAGTTGGTCACAGTGACCAAATTTTCACTGAATCAGCATTTCAGGGTCAAGCCTTGATAAACTGAAAAGCAGAAGGTTAGTGTCTTCATTATATCAAAACTCTTTTACACAGCTCTGACCGCACAGAGAAGCTGTTAATGGGATTTTTTTCAATTAATTAGAGGACTTAAATTCAAAAAATACTGAAATTTGAAAAAATCTTTTAATACTTGAGGCTTCACTGAGGGCAAATAGTGCCTGACAAATTTGATGGTCTTCCATGATGGGATCACAGCACTGGGGGATAATGGAATAGCAACTGACATGATCTACCTGGACTTCTGCAACGCATTTGACACTGTCCCTCCTGACATCCTTGACTATAAATTTGAGAGACGTGGATTTGACAGAAGAACCACTTGGTGGATAAGGAACTGGCTGGATGATTACACTCAAAGAGTTGCATTCAACAGCTCAATGTCCAAGTGGAGAACAGTCACAAGTGGCATTCCATAGGTGTCAGTATTGGGACCAGTGTTGTTTTAACATCTTTGTAGGAGACACGGACAGTGGGATTGAGTGCACCCCCAGCAAGTTTGCCAATGACACCAAGCTGTGTCGCAGTAAACACACTAGAGGGAAGGGATTCCATCCAGAGGGACCTTGACAGGCTTGAGAGGTGGGCCCATGCCAACCTCGTCAAGTTCAATAAGGCCAAGTGCAAGGTCCTGCACGTGGGTCGAGGCAATCCCAAGCACATATACAGGCTGGGCGGAGAATGGATAGAGAGCAGCCCTGAGGAGAAGCACTTGGAGGTGTTGGTTGATGAGAAGCTCAACGTGAGCCGGCAGTGTGTGCTTGCAGCCCAAAAAGCCAACCGTGTTCTGGGCTGCATCCAAAGAAGNAACCTGGTCTACTGGAAGGTGTCCCTGCCCATGGCAGGGGGGTTGGAACTAGGTGATCTTTAAGGTCCCTTCCAGCCCAAACCATTCTATGTTTCTATTCTATGTTTCTGTAATCTTAGCTTAGGGCAGTCAATAGGGAGATGACAGAGTGCATGTGAATTTAATAATCTGTCAGGTAACGACTTGAATAGCCAAATGTGAAAAGGAGCACTCAGAAGAAAAATGTGCATGTTGCTCATTCCCTTGAGCTCTTTTGTCTAAAAGCTGATTCCTGGATGTCAATGAAGTGTATAGTGGTAGGTGATAAAAATATTTAAAGGAGAGCTTAGTCGAAGTACTCGTGACTTGCTAAGGCATCAAAGGAAAACCAAAAGAGAAAATCTTCAACTGTATTTGTCTGAGACGTGCCTCTAGCATTTCTGAGTCTCTAAATATTATAGTTCCAAATGGCTCTGCAAATGCAGTTGCATGAAGCTGTGGAGATATGGGTGGCATGGGAACATGGCTAATTTAGTAGTAGCTTCTGCTCTGAACCTTTGGAGCAATCTTACTTTCTGGTTCCCACTTTATGTATGCTTTATGGGTGGGCTTTAACTCATAAATTCCTAACACAAAATGCTGGTATGATCCCAGCAAAGTAAAATCTCGTAAACTGGAGACCTTCACCTGTCCTCATCCACCTGCGTCATAACCAGTGGTTTGCAAAGTCAAGACATTTCCTGCCAGATGTCCTTTTTGTCCCATAAGCCGAGCCTTCTCATTTACTCGTGTCCAGATTCAAGAAAAGGGTTTACTTTTCTGACCACCAGCCAAGACTATGGTGAATAGGAAATACTCAGAGGAGGTGGATTAAATTCTCTCATGTTGAACAGGAATAGGACCTGGGTTCCTGCTTCCCCAGTGCATGTTCTGCTCATGAAAACCTAGTCCTCGGGACCACTTTCTCCATTTCCAGGGACAGCTACATTTTTTTAACAAGCATGCAAATGCTGTGCTTTGTGCAGAGCTCAGTCACAACCTCTCAGTCTGTCTCTGAGCTGAGCATGCCAAACAGGGTGCATCCCAGAGAGATCTGAAGTGTGTAATTTTCCATATCTCTAAATGTTCAGGAGAGTGAGGGCATCTCCACACGTTGGGTGACCAAATGAACATGTTCTGTGGGAGGTGCAGTGGTCTGATGTTGGACACTTAGAAAAAAATATTTTTCCAGAAAGCAGTGACAGCTATGTCCTCTTACATGTGTAAGGTCTTTTTACATTTACTCTTTTCAGTACCCAAGACGTGCAAATGTCTTTCTGTCTGCACCTAAATGCTACTTTGAGCCTTAAGGTTAACTCTTCCCAGATTTGCTAGTAACCTGTTGTTTGACCATATGTAAAGGTATTTGGCTAAGTTAGACCTTGGAGGACATTTCTTTGTGCCTTTGTTTGCACTTACATCTTCTCCAGTGTGGGACAGGACTGCCTCTTATTGTATAGAGCCAATGACCAAATGAAAGGGGCCCTCTTGAGTGCTACTGTGGCAGTAATAACAATAGTAAGTCTTGAATTTCCTGATTTTTCCTTCATCCTTCCATCTGTGCTCAGATCCCTTTCTTCCCTGAGATTGTTGTATATTATTTGTATTATGACTGTACTTAGTTCGGATCTCCAGTCAGTTTAATCATACTCATGTCCTTAAAAACAGTACCTCAAAAGCCACAAAGCAGAATTTTAAATATTTTTCTTTCTTGCCGTCACCTGAGTATGAGTCAGGAATATAGTGGAGGAACAGAAAATTATAAGCACTCCTTATGAAATGCATAGAGTTGGGTATTTTCTCAGGGAGGTTAACTTGTTTACAGTCACTGCTTGTGGTACAGAAGCCTGAGAACCATTATCCCAATGCAGTTTAAAAACTCACAGATGAAAATGTACTCTGCAGTTTTTTATATTCACAAAAATTGAGGTACACAGTTCTCCAGTTCAAATTTGTAACAGATTTTTTTTCAACTTATCTATGTATTCAGTCTCACTGAGTGAATGGAAGAGCATCTGTAGATTTCAAAGCAAACTGTGGTACATCTGTAGCTGAAACTGTCTCAAGTTTCCATTGAATCAGATAATTCTAATCAGATATCCTTGAAGATGATAAGAGGATCAATGCTGTCAGCAAGTGCAAAGCAGCACAAAAATACAGTACGGTGAAGAGCAGCTTCATTGTAATGCAAAAAACATCTCAGTGCCCCAGCCATTCTGGGAGTGGGAGTGCAACAGTTTGAGTGATTTGAATACAGGATTCCTGTTACAATAATTTCAGCCATGTGTGAGACCCGAAATTATTACTTGTCCCTGTAGGGAAAATAGACCTGCTCATCATGTAGGTCTTTGTAGAGATAATGTATACACCTGGTTGGAAGATTTGTTAGTTGTGGTTAAAATATCAGGTCTGAAGCTCAAGGGTTAGGAGGGATGGTTAAGCTTTAAAATCACTTGGAAGCAGCTGATTTTAAGTTGCCATGGCAAAGGATTTTCAGACAATGAGAAGCTTTTACATTAATATCTTTGTAAGCCTTGTTGTGATAGAATTTTTTCTGTGAAAAGCAGCCTCTTTCTTGCTCCTGCTGACACGCACACTGATAAAATCATAAAGTAATTATATAGCACTATAATGATTCTTGGGTTTCTTCTCTGAGGGTTTTGGCACTGGTTTGGAGGTTCCATCTCTGGTAGATTTTTATACTAGGGAACTGTATTGTTCTACATTTTGTACTCAAACAATTATCAAGATACCCCCTATGTCTGCAAAAAATACCAATGTATGGAAATGCCAGTGATTTTTAATTGTGTTAATCTATTAATTTTGAACAATAACTGTGTAAAACCTATCTGTGCTTTACTTTTCCCATGGCTTTTTTTTTTTTCTTTGTGGCTAACATGGCTTGAGTTTTTTGCAGCATGTATTTTGTGATTAGGTTCTATGATCCTCCTGTCTTGCTCCTCAGGCACCAAAATATAGGTCTGAAAAAGGGTATCCTGTCTAAGATTCGGGCAAGATAAGAAAATAAGCTTATTGGTAGGAGGAATTTGTGCAGAATTTTGCAGGGATTTATTCTATTTCTCTTTTGGGAGGAGAGAGAACCACTCTTCTTAAGACAGTTTGGAATTGTCCTGGTTGCTGCTGGTTAAATTTAAGGATGCTCTCCTTGAACCAGGGCCTATTTTGGTGGTTAGCTGGCTGCTGTTGGTCTCTCATGTGCACATTGAATCTCAATGCAGAGAGAATTGAAGGCCAGTACTATTACTGCTGTTTATCTTCGCCAGGCTGCCCAGCAGCTGGCAGCTGGTGCAGATGGTACTGGGAGCACATTCCATGTGTCAGGAGCTGGGAACAAGTATTACCTGTGTCTGTTCGCAGCCACCTCCCAGAGGCTAGCTGCAATCTTGGAGGTTTCAGGGAGAAGTTTTCTAAGATACCACTTTTCCTGACAGCTGCAGAGACAGTCAGAATGCAAAAAGGGAAGTTCAGAGGCCAGAAAAAGGGCTTTGGGGAAAGCAGTGCTTAATCTCTAGCAGCACTGAATCTCTGACATTCACGCCCAGTGGCACTTTGTCATATTGAAATTTAATGGGCTTCAGGACATAAAGTGAGGTGTATTTGTTCTGACACACTTTTAATTAAGGTTTTTATCAAATTCTTTTTAATTTAATTTTTGCTTGACATTGACCATTCCTTCTTTGGCATTCTGTAGATCTGGAAAGCTTTCAGATAGGGCTTTAATTGGAGGCTTTTCAATGTAATTATTAGTTGTGTATTACATGGGGATGAGGCCAATCCTTTTAAGTTAGCACAGTATAAAGGCTTCATGCACTCAGCTGCTATGCTAATACACAGGACTGCATTACAATACATCATCTCCACTGTCTGTACTGCAACACAGACAGGCTATTTACTCAGTTTAGCGACAGCAGTGGCACACAAGTGATTGGGGCCTGACAATTCTCTGTGGGCATCATTAATTTAGTGCTAGATTTTAGTCATGGGAGGTACCCAAATGCCATAACAACATACAAACACGTTTAAACATAAACAGATTGATTGGATTACATAAATTGATAGATCACACTAATCTCAAATCCGTATGTTTTTAGACTTACATTATTAGTCATGTGGAAGCATGAAGCAAACTGATGCACACGTATGGAAAATAATACTTTGTACAGCAGTGCGAATTGTTAGTTGTTAATTCTATGAAATCAGCCAAAAAAGCTTTAGACTGAACGGTAATACTTCACAAGATTAATGATATATTTGTAGTTCCCCAAGATAAAATAGTCCAAAGTTACAAAAATGGCAAAACTATGTTGAGAGAAGATTTAGTAATAAATGGGTGAAAAAAAAAACCCAAACAGATATGAAATTAAGGATGCTGAATAGTGGGTGGGGATAAGCTCATTTATTTAGAAAGTGAAATACAAAAATAGATGGGAAACTAAGAAATAACCACATTGCAGCTTTTGCATATTCACAGCTGTTCCAAAAAGCTTGAAGTCTGTAATTTAAAGCAGCAATGAGGAACTATTCACCTAGTATGGTACCACAGCAGGGCTTAAGTTCTCCAGTCTTTCTCCCATCATACAACTGTAAATATGCTCACCACATGACCAAATAGCTGATATCTCCTTCCTGTCTGTTTACAACCTGTGGTCAGAAAACATTGTGGTCATAGGATGAATGTGTTTGTGGTCAGGCAATAAGAGGAGCTCTGTAAGCCAGTAGGAAAACAAATGACAAGAAGGATGACATGCTGTTCCTGCAGCCCCCACTTCTTTCTCTCCCAGATGACATGCTGAGAAGACCTTGCAGTTCAGGCTGCTGAGCGTGGATTTCCTGGAGGGTTCAATCCAGACACTCCCCAAATGGCAGAATGGCTTTCTAGCTTTCAGTTTGATTTTTATTCTGCAAAGCCACAGTCCTGTCTGGAAACCTTGGCTGGTTTGAGCTGGAAGCATAGGAGCTGCTCTTGATCTGAGTGTGCAAGATGGCCATTTATTTGGGGGAGGGAGTCCTTTACCTTAGAGTAAATTTAGATTTAAAATAACTATTCTCTCTTAAGAGTAGGTAGTGCCACTACTCTTTGAAATTGTATAAATTGGGTTTGCATTTCCAGAGAAATCAGTTGCAATCCTATCTCTTTGGTATAGAAAAACAATGGCAACTTTTGATGAATCACACAGAATCACAGAATGTTAGGGATTGGAAGGGACCTCGAAAGATCATCTAGTCCAATCCCCTTGCCGGAGCAGGAACACCTAGATCAGATCGCANNATTAGGTCACCCCTCAGTCTCCTCTTTTCCAAGCTAAAGAGACCCAGCTCCCTCAGCCTTTCCTCATAAGGAAGCTATGCATCACCCAGTAGTGGTAAATGGCATCAGCCAAACAGGCAGCTGGCCAAAAGACTAGAAAATATTTTTCAAAAACTTTTCATTTGGCCAAATGCCACTGCTTCATACTAGAAATATCTAAGGAAATTTGCATAGCTGGGACAGTGCTTTGGGAACAATATTGTGAAGATGATCATTTCATGACTCAAATGATTAATCATGTAATGTGTAAGATTTTTAGCAATATGTATACAGCAGCATACCTGTTTTAATAATAATGGAAGCGAACATAATAGAGTGAGTATGGTAGAAAAATAATGCCAGAAGAACAGCAGCTGGAATTCATAGTTATGACAAATGAAGACATGAGCAGAGACGTGGGTTCCAGTTTGTTACGCTCAGTGCTTTGGTCAGTAATCTATAGTGTACAGGTATTTACATAGTAAATAAAAACCTGCAAATATTGCTTTTCTATTACTATGCAAATCCTTTGTGTGGGAGTAATGCTCCTGCAGGAGTGGTGATGAACAGGTGTCATCCTCTCTCACTCCCACACTGTTTCCAGAATAATTTGTACTTCTTATAACCAAGACACCCTGGAAGAAATTAATAAACAGTCCTCCTGTGCAATATTACATTAGCATTCTGCTTTATGTATTGCCAATCCTACAAGGCATATGTATGTGTATGGGATAACTATATGTAGATATTGAATTAGTAAAGATGGATGCAGAGTTTTGTCAAGTATTGACAGTATTTCAACTTGACAACCTGAAATTTCTGATTTAGGATAAAAAAATGAAGACAATGACTGTATTACCAGAGCACTGTAAGACTTATGTGAGATTTGTGGCATACTTTATAGTAATGTTCAGAAATCCAGTGTCACTAGTCCATGGATGCTTGGGGCTCATGAGTTGGAGGAAAACAGTACCAAAAATCACATCTTATACCCGTGTACTTGGTATCATACTGTACCATTATCCAACATTAAAAAACCGTTCCACGTGGTTGCTTCTTGTGTGACAAACAACAGGATTGGGTTGAAGGTAGGGAAGATGAAACTGCTTCATAGCTCAGGGTATATGGTTTCCGGTATAAACCTACTACTTCTCTGAGCAACAATAACTTGCATCTGGTAGAAACTCTGGCTGATTTCAGGTATTTACATGGATGCTAAGAAAACCATTGCCTATTGCCAGCAATTGCAAATGCTTTCTCATCTATTTTGGCTAGGTGGCATGCTTTATGAAAATTTGTGAAAACGGTTTCTATGATGCTTTTTGCATGTTTTCCTCCTTTCCTCATTTTTATGGCATCTCCAGTAGTGATGCCAGTTTATACACAATTCAATTATTTTGGATGAATCCTATTTTTATAGCTTTACAAATTACTTTGTAAATGAAAGAATAAAACTAGATTTTTACATGAAAATACTTTGATTTTTAAGAACTTTATGTCCACCTTTTATAGTGGTAGTTTAATATACCCCACTGTACAGTACCATCACAGAATTGGAAGAATGACAAATACCTTCATCGAGTTTATTCTGTTTTCACGGCATATGTGGAAGAAATGTGTTACTTTTTATCTGATAAATGACATTCTGTTGATATAAAGGGTGTTTAATACCAAAATTCTGAAATATTGTTTGGCTGTTCTCCTTTTACAACTGATACTTATCCTCAGAGAGTGATTTATGGACAGTTTGAAATATAGATATTGCATGCCTAACTTGGATTAAGTTAAGCGTAACTTTGAGAGCTTTGAGCTGCTAATTAACGCCTTTGTTCAAGAATGCAAAATAAAAACATTTTGTCTTCCTTATAAAAAAATATGCAATTCAATAGTAGTTGACATAATCTTGACAGTTTAGCCTATAATTCTTCAATACAGTAATCATATTGTTACTGTTTATTTGTGCACAGTAGTCTTGGTCATGGATCAGGCTTCAACTTGGTTAGACTGTGTAAAGAGACAGTTTATGATGGTAAACTAGCAGTGTTGTGATACTAGCCTCCAGCTGCGAGTAAATTCTGACTTTTATGTCATGTAAATATTGCTGTGCTAGTTCAAGTATCAATCAGATGAAAAAAAGGCAGCATGAATTTTCAGGTTTGGATTAAAAGAAGAGGATTGCTTACCTCAAATTTATTCTCTCTACCTACCTATTTCACTTGTGGTAGAGTGCTGCTTATTTCTAGATTTTATTTGTTCCTCCACTGAAGAAAAAAATGCATATTGTTGAATATTTTCAGATAAATTATCTAAACCGGTATTCTGATTGTAGATTGTGAGATGGAAGAAAAAAGGTATGTATATATAACATTCATACTTTTAGGCTGTATTTGTATTACTGGCTGCTTGGGGCAAGGATTACCTCTTATTCTCTTTGTACATGCATGGAAAATGAAACGTATTGAAAGAAACCTAATAAAAAAAGACATTTCTGTATATGAATGATTAGTGCTAAAATATATGCAATCCCTTTGTAGAATTGTATTGGTCTTAAAATGAGTCTCCAAGTGGTTTTCTGAACATCAATTTGAACAGAGCATTGTTCCAGCTAATGATACGCTGAAAAAAAAAAATCTAGAAAACAAGGGAAAAACATTTTTTCTAGTGCTGTGTAAGGAAGACTTGAGAGCTTGGTGCTAGTAATTTGAAAAGAAAAAAAAATAGAAAAAGACAAAATCCGCAGGTCATTAGTTCTAACGTGTATATCAAGAAGATGGCCAACAGCTAAAATAGGCTCTTTGCATTATTTTCTATACATTGGTAAGATTTCCAAGAGAAGAGAAAGTCTTAATCTTTCGGAATTATTGCAATCTTTACTTAACCTCTAAGTATAGAGAATAAGAATTTCATATCATTACATGATGAAGAAATCGGGAAATAGCTGAAGATTATTTTGTTCAGGTTGCTCTGCTTGTTGTGCCAAGCAGATTCTGAACTGCCCACCTGGGACTGCAAAATATGTTAGAAAATGCAAGGCAACAACAACCTGAGCCTACGTACAGCAGCTAGCTGAAGCTAGGAGCAGGGAAACAGAGTACAAAAACAAGTGAGATGACAACAGTGTTTGGACTAACGTCCTCTGGCATTGAGAACCCTCATGAACTAATTATTTTAACCATTCCAAAAATATTATCATATTCTGCCCCACTTAAGCATTTTAAATGGCTATGAAAATGTTCATTTTGCTGTAACCAACATATTGTGGAAGGGTAGAAAACAATCACTAATATTTTTTCTTCGTTTCTGCTTAAAGACAAGGTCTCTTTTGAATTTTATGGTAAAGTTCAATTTCAACATCCTTAAGTATTCAAATTGAAGATAAATGAAACAACAGTCATAGAACATATTTTATTAATTTAACATTTTATGATCATAGTTGTATGAGCATTATTTCTGATAGATTATGTGCTAAGAAAATTAAGACTGTATGAAATTCAGTCAGTAGTATATTAGCAGATCCTCTTACAAAGGCAAGATGCCAGAGTTTTATTTTTTTTAATGCCTACAACAATAAACCGAGGTAGAGTGCCTTTCTCTATGGATTTGCAGTATATCTTACATACTGAAGGAGACGTATATCTGTAGATTGTATCCTTTTGGAAATTGGTGCTGACTTGAGATTTAAGCAGCCTTCTTATGGAGTCAAAGCTGGTGCTGTAAGGGTCTGAAAAGACTATGCAGCATCTATCATGCTTAACGTGCATAAGCAGTAGATTGCAAAAAAAGAGCCAACAGTCTCAACAGTAAGTTCCCTGGTGCAAGATATGGTGGGGTTTTTAAATGCCAGAAGGGGACATGGACTATCCTCCTCAAGAGAGAAAGAAAGAAGGAACAAGTAAAAAGTTTGTCACATATTAAATGAAGACAGTACATTCCTAACGTATGTTTTGTAGATGTTTAGAGCCAAACAAGACAAATGAGGGAAAATACAGTTTTCACCTCTCCTCAGTCCTTAAACTGAACTTCAGATTGCACTATGGAAAAATCATTATTAGGGAATTGGTACAGGGATGAGCATGAACCTGATTTTCTAGTTCAACAAAAGACTTGTTCAATCATGTAGCTGTGTGTGAAAGAGGATGTAGAGTGCTACCCGATTGTAAAGTCATGGCTCTATACTCATTCAACACAGATGTAAATAATTTAGCAAGATGCAAAGCAGTGAGACCAGGTTTAAAAAACAAGTAATCCCATTATTTTGAACAGTGGAGTATGTCATGTCGCTTGTTCAAGGAGTGTTCCTTCTGTTTAAATGTTGGATGGTGCGTTTAGGGTCGACTTTTCAAGTTTTAACAAGTATGCCTTTTCTTTCACTTGCTGGTCTTGACATGTCTAGTGGACCTGACTGTTGATCGGAATCAAAACAAGCAGACTGATTAAAAAATAAATTGAGATGTCACTAGGGCGTTTATCAAAGAGGAAAATATTGGTTTTGCTTAGATTAGGAAGCTGAGAGCAGAGAAAATAAACAGGAAACAAAAAAAGTTATAGGAAAAAAGACAAAGTGTGTGAGAATTACCCTAATGCAGCAGGTAGTTGTTTTAGTCTGGTTTCTATACTGTGCTACAATATCTGAAGCAGTGCCCCTGTTGTGGTTCATTATCACTGTATCACACTACTGGAATTAATAGCGGTGAAAGACAATCATAAACTGCTGATAGAAATTGTGGTGTTCCTACATGGTTTTATAACTAAGTGGCTAAATAACTGGTTTTGTGGAGATAATTCCATTATAAAGAAAACAAAGGTAACCTTTACAGATAAGTAGTTACATAATTTAGTCTGGTAGGGCATTATTGGCCTAATTCGCGGCTTGTCTGAACAGAGAAAATTTCACCAATGATGACAGTGATGTGCCCATTTATTCTAGGAGGGAGCTGTGCACAGTTTTAAATTATCTGATGTTGTCTGAAGTGCCTCCTTGTCTTTGCTTTGTTAGAATCAGTGTCTTACTGTTTTCTCACTGGGTTTGCTTCAAAGGCAAGTTTGGGCAGCACAATTGGGTTTTGTGGCATGAGGACTGAGCCTGGGATTGGGACCTAGCAGATGCTGGCTAGCATCTAAATATGTTACACAATGTGGTCCTTATTCTTCTTTTTGCAGGGGAGCGCCGCATAATTTTCACTGATCAGTGGTCTTTGTCTATTGAGCACTAGCTGGGGACCTGTGTTTCCATGACTATAAATGCTATAATTGTGCCTGCCTTTACTTTAAGTGTGTCACACAGAGCTGTTAGTCAAACAAAAATCCCAGTGACTCACCTCTTGTGCATTGCCCGTGTGCTTGCTCTGCCATAACTTGGCAGTCTGCAACAGACTTGGCCAGTTCTTATTTCTCAGTTCATCTGAGTTCTTGTATGCAGCATTTTTAATTGACAGTAAATCCAATCTGGGATGCCTTGTTTCTGAAAAACAGAGTTACTTTATCATGCCCGAGGAGGACTGTCAAACACTGCCCCTGGAAAGGAAATGTTTGTTTCCATTGTAGGAGAGAATAGCATGAAAATAACAACGTTTATGGAAGTGTTTAGGAAATCAAGACAACAGTTGAGAAAAAAGGCTAGTTCTAGGCTCCTCTTTGTTCCTCAGAACTCTTTCAGTTCCTCAAAACTTGACAGTATGAAGGTTTCTACTCCTGGGAATGAACACAGCCAGAAGGATTTTCAAACTTGGCATTTGGAGAGGGTAAACTCCATCTGAGCAGGGAGCCAGATCTCCTCCTACCCAGGGGAGTCCTCTCTACACTAGGATATTAGCTACTAGAGTGGAACCATGCCCAGGTTATTCCACTCCTATAAATAACAAAATAATAATTGTAGGAGGGACTTCAGCCCCTTTCACCCCTTAACCATTAGATTCACTGCTCCTTCCTTACTTCTTTCTGTCTCTCTCTCACCGTCTTTTTTTGTAAGAAAAGGCCAAACAGGTTGTGGCACCCTACTCTATGGCCCCTATAAATTACAAAAAAAAATTCTGGAGGGAATGATGATGTGAAGACTAGCTAGCTGGCCTGTTGCACTTTTTAAGAAACATCACATTTGAAACCAGTCAACTGGTTTTATTGGCTCTGGGCCTGGATATGAATGGGTTGCTTCTTCCAATTGTATTTGATTAATTCTGCCAGGACTTTAATCATGTTTTCTTCTAGTCCTTTAGAAAACCTGGGGAGAACTACAAAGACAGAGAGAACTTTTCCAATTCTTCTCCTAATTATTATTTTGAAAAAGTTAACTGCAATCAGCAGATGAAAGAGAGATGTTACCTTCTTTAAACAAAGCTGAATATATTCAGTACTGTCATGGTACCAAGCTGAATCTGTGGTGACATGAGTAGCTTGTAATAGCTGTGAAGACTTCTATAAGGTGTTACTTTATGTAATGTAGCTCAACCATATAACTGTTCTCGATTACTAAATCAAACTTTTGTGTTCTGCAATAGCTATGTTATTGTGCTATTTTTAATATGAAACTGTGAAAACCAAAGAATTAGCAAATGCTACCACATAAGCTAAGATGTCCAGAATCAGTATCTGAAAAAATAAAAGACTATATCCGTGTCAGAGATACTTATCATTATTAAGAGGTTTTTGAGTTTGCTGGGTTTCTTTAAATTCTATCAAAGCACCTCAGAGCAATGAGGATGCTTCATAATAAGTAATAAGAGAGTGATCCCACAAGATTTAATGGGAAAGCAGCTTAAAGACATAGAATATGAGCTAACAGAGCAGCTTGAAGTCCATAAATCTGGTTTGGTGTCTTTCTAAAAGATCATCTTTAGCTTGGCCAAGAGATACTATCTTGATGAAGTGATCATTTAGTGAAATAGCATATGCTAAAAATCAGATTAACCAGTCGCAGTATTCCCACTTCCCTTTTGCATGTAGAAATACTGGTGGTGGACAGCAGGATGACCATGAGCCAGCACTGTGCCCTCGTGGCCAAGAANTTCTTTACAGTGAGGGTGACAGAGCACTGGAACAGGCTGCCCAGAGAGGTTGTGGAGTCTCCTTCTCTGGAGACATTCAAAACCCGCCTGGATGCGTTCCTGTGCGATCTGATTTAGGTGTTCCTGCTCCGGCAGGGGGATTGGACTAGATGATCTTTCAAGGTCCCTTCCAATCCCTAACATTCTGTGATTCTGTGATTCTGTGAAATAAAATCCAATGAAAAATAAACAACAAGGGAGCTTGTGCACTGAATTCTGGAAGGAAATGTCTTGGTTCAGGTTGCACTCATGGGCAACCATCCGTGGAAGTCAGATGTCCTGTGCTATGAATCAAGGCAATAAAATTATGATCTGGTTATCTACTGCTCCCTCAAAGTCTCTTTAAGAGATGGATCCAATTTTTTAGAGCACAATATAAACAGGTATGTGATAGTTACCTTCTGCAGTCAGGACATAAAGACAAAGCAGGAGAAATATGGTTAAAGTGATCCAAATCTTTAACCCCTGTTAACAAACTGGGGCAAGAAACCTAGTGTTTGTCATCAAGCATGATAAAATGCAGAGGTCCCATGAGCACTGCACATAAGGATGAGGGATACCAGACAAGTCAGGAATCTTTAGGATAATATTCGAACTACAGACAGAGCCTTTATTCCCCCTTATCTCTCTTTGTAAGCAGCAGAGAAGGACAGATTATTTCTGAGTGATTCAGAGGAAGAGCGTAACTCAGGTGCTGCTCTCCTCATGACTGCGTGAGACCAGTCACCTGAGGAGCCACCGGTCATGCTGTTGCTCTCCTGTATTTGTTCCTCCTGCGTGCCACTGTTCTTTCATGCTTGCCAGAGCTCAAAGTTTGATTTTTGACAAAACCAAAGCAAAATAAACAGGCACCATCTGAGAATTACATGGCACAGCTATTTTTGCTGTGGAAGCTGCAAGGAGGGGTTTTTTTTGTGTCCAGCACTTCAAAACCATACTTTAGTCTGATTAGTCTTCTAAATTGCTTTATTTTCTCCTCAGGAGAAAACCTAAATAATAATCGAGAAAGCAGCTTTCTATCACACTTAAAGCTGGGAGAGGGCTATAGGAAACTTAGTGATAAATCTCCCAATAGTATAAACTATATAAACAGTATAATACAGACTACAACAGTTAGAAAAATATTTATCAAAGTGGTAAGAACACCTGTGTGGATGAGTTCATGCTGACCTGATGGTGAGTCAACCAGTACAGTTCTGATTGTTTTCCCGTGCCTGTTTTGATGTTTTACCCAGTCCAGTATGTCAGTGATGCCACCATCCTAGCTCCAAGGAGGACACCAACACAAATTTTCTGAAGACTGTTTTGACTGATTCTGACTTCACTCCATTCTGAAAATTTGCCTGGGAGAAATGTCAGGCAAAAATACCAGTAAAAGGCCTTCCTGACAATGCTTTTAAAGCTTTTATCACTGCACATTGACAATGGTTGAAATGGGAACTAAGAGAAGATTAAGAAAAAAGGTCACAGGTGGCTCAGTCTTAGAGCATGCATGGTAAGTTGAGGACAATAGCAATATTGCCAAATATTCCTGATCTGAAGCTTTGGCTTCTGTGCTTTCAGACTTTTATTTCTAGCCATGAGTGTTAGAGAAGTTATTTCTTATTTTAAATGCAAGCTAAGAATCTCTCATGATAGAATAACGCCAAGAAACTAAGGCTTCCAGAAATCCCTGTATCTCAGGGTTTGTGATAGAATCACAAGACTTGGCAGCGGTGAATGTTCTTAAAGTTTGCATACAATTGATTTTGCAGTCTCACTTCTCTAACGATACAGTACTTACAGGAGCTGGTTGCTGGCATGAATGTCAATGCCAGAGTTCTTCAGTGGGTTATTTCTGGTCAGAAAATAGACCGATGCCTTAGAATAAGGTCCAGATTCTGATCCATACTGAAGGAGAAGACATATGCCAAAGCCAACCTTACCCTAGGAATAATAAGAAAGTAGAAATGTTTTTAAAATACCTTTTTATATATATATATATAAAAGTTAGAAATGTATATATAAAAGTATAGAATCTTATATGATTCTTTTGCAGAGTTCTTGGCACCTAATTTGAGGCACTACTCTGGTGTTTAATACCAGCCTTTACCTCTGACTTTCTAAGTTTGTGAAGGCCGCAATGCACCACAGTTGCAAGAGGCTGTCAGGAGAAAAGGATTCCACCTACATTTTGATGGAAACTTGTAACATTAAGATTAGCTGCATCTTGGATAAAGAGCATCAGGACAAAACACTAACTTTCACTCTCATTGAAGCAACAACTTTTTAAATTGCCTTTGCCTTCTGATAATTTGGGGGTGTTTTTTAAATAAAAGTCCTTATCATTGAAGGCAGCTAAAACTCTCCTAAAACAACTTTCATCCTGGTATATAAAGTGAATTAAAACATCCAAAAACTTTTGGACTATTGTAGCAAAGTAGTAGAAAATAAGTTGTTATTTAAAGTGCCCCAACAATTTTTCCCTAAAATGTGTTAGGTTTCTGGATAATAATAAAATCCTTTCTGAAGTTGGTCTGCTTGCTTTGCTTCACTTAGGAGATCAGCCATTTTTCAAAGTAAAGAAGTTTTAGCTAAAAGTTTCTAAAGTACCTAATACTGTATTCTGGCCCAGTCGATAACTGCAAATGATAAAAGGTTTTCTCTCAGCCTTTGTGCTCTGTGGCTGCATTAGAAACTGAACAAAGATATATGAGATGACAGAGCAGGCTTTTTAATCCTTTAGAAATGGTTGGCAAAGTTACCTCCTTACTTACAAAAAGTAAAACATATAAAGTTGGAGTATATGGGTATTTTTTTTAAATACATGTCAAATCTTTTTGTAATCTGTATTTTCACAGTCTGGGGTTGAGTGAAGGACAATACTTTAACATACCGAGACATGTTTATGGCAAGTTCAAAAGTTTATGAAACAAAGGCACAGATAATTCCAGGAGAAGGAGGAAAATGCAGAGCCTTTGAAAAGCTTCTGTGGTTTTTGCTTACAGCCCTGTCTGGAATTTGCTATGGTTAGAATAAGAGGGATGCTATGAAAAACAAATCTGAAATGCTGTGCTGTGCATAATGTGTTGTGGGCAAATTTATATAATAGACCTCACTTTACAGTTTTAAAGGCACTTTAAACCTTTATTTTCTGAAAATCTAATCGAGATACCAAATGTGTGCCAGTAAGACTCAGATTATATTCTACCTGATTTGAGGAAAAATTAATTGAAAGAAAATTGTAGCGTTATAAAAGCTATATTTTCACATATTTTCACTGTTTTTCTTTGCAGTCTGCAACTTGGGTTGCAAACATTGTGTTACTCGTTAGACATTAACTCTTAATTGAACAGTACCTCTCTATAGCTGAGCAATGTCTGTGACAAAATAAGTAGTAACTGTCTTGCAAAGGAAAATCTAGTGAACTTAATGCAAAGTTGGGTTTTCTGTAAATATTCTGTCCTGCTTGTCTCTGAAACAGATACAAGTCCCACAACCTGGAGCAAAAGGGAACAGGGCTTCAATGCTACCATTCCCCACTCCCCTTAAATTCCCACCCAGCACACTGGCTTTTCATATCAGCCACAGACATAACTGAGAAAACAGAATACAGCTTCCTTGATCACTCCAGCTGAACAAGAAAAATGAACTCGATTAGCAACAAGATGGTTGTAGGCTGAGTTATCCAATTGTGTCCTCTAGATGCCACCACATTGCCTTTCAGAGTGAATCAGCCTGAATTTAGCTTTAGCTAGGGGGCTGTCTCAGGCCCCAGGGTGGAGTCCAGTTTCAGGGCTCCCACTGGTGATGATTGCTTAATGGTTTAACAACTTATGAAAGTATGTTTCTGATCTTCCACCACTGGTTGGTGTCATGACCTGAGAGCTTCTGGTTTTCCTTCCTTTGATTTTGGGGGTGGATAGGAGTATCTTGATGAAACTTCAATTACACAGTTTTTGTTTGCATATGGTCTGTGTATATTTGAATAGTTAAGGCTGGCTTTCAGAAAATAAATATGCTTGGAACTGACAACAGCATGTAACTACAATGCCTTAGCAAGAAAGGAGAAAAGATAACAATGAAATCTGTATGCTAGAGGGTGAGAACGATATAATTAGGAAACTGCAGCTTTATTCTTGTCTCAAAAGCTATAGAAAGCTGTGACCACCATCGTATTTATGCATTCCCTCAACCATTGCTTATTTATATACCAAGACAACATGCTGGTTCACAGAATCCTACTGATTTTCTTCCCCTGAATAAATACAAGACATACAATACAATCTTCCTTTTTATCATTAGTCTACCATCTTCTTCAAACCACCTCTTCTCTCAGAAGAAGTGGCAGTATTTCCATGGGCAAAATGTGATTTCTGCCACTACCTTTACAACCCTTTGATTTAAATTCTGTGGGGAAAATACCGCATTCATTCTGGTTGTCTGAGACAAGGGATGCCATGGGAGCCTAATGGCTGAGGATTAGAAAAATGTGTGGGTATGACAGCTCCCCACCCATTACAACCAAAGACAACCATCACAAGTGAGATGCAAGGTTACTAAGACTGAAGTACTGTTGTTGCTCAACAATGTACCCATCTCCCTATTTTTTCTTACTTTCCAGACTGTTTTCTTTCTGTGAAATAACAAATGCTAAAAACAAAGCTCGTCTGGATTTCAGAACAGAAACCCAAACCTTACGTGTACCTTGGTTTTGTTAAGCATGCTGACATGCAGTGGGGTACATACTTGTGCGATGTGAGAGGTGGTGGAATGGTTGCACTGTGGGCTGCTGAGGAGCAGGAGGGGTATGGCACATCACCATATGCATGGGTCCAGGCACCAAACCCCAGCAGTCTGTCCTCTCTGTGGGGATTGCATCTGGAGTGCCTGCATCTTGTAAGCATCCACCGTCTCACAGCATCTGCAATGCTGAGTAGAGCCAGAGAGCTTTCACAGAACAGTTCACTACGCTGAGTTTGGATTCCCAAATGCCATGCAATAGGAGTAAGACTTTCCCACATGGTACAGGCTGCACACTGAAGTGCCTTGCAGATCTGGCCCTTATTCATGCACAGCAGATACAAAGTCTGTCATTTTCAATCATATCTACATGGATATCTACAGACCCTCTCTAATACAGAATTGCTCAGAATACATCCGTGCACATATACAGATGTGTGGTGGCAAGAGCTGTGTTCTGCCTCCGCACACAAAGAGCTGAATCATTAGCAAAGTTTGTACTTCAGGTGAGATTTCCTATGGACTACAAGGCTGACCACCAGTGAAAGAGGGACTACATCTATGATTAGGGGAAAACTTGGTGGAAGGGCCAGATGATTGGCTGTGAAGTGAAATGTATGTCAATAGAGTGAGAGCAATTTACACTGGCTCTGCTGCAGCATGATGATGTCTTTCCAGCAAAAAGAATGTGTTAAAAACATTTGAAGCTGATACGTATCTTGGGATTATTTCACTCTGCAGCAAAATAGAACTGTAAGGAACAGGGTTTTCTCATATCTGCAAATCTAGTTTCGAGCTACACTTCAGCAGGAAGCATGATAAAAATAAAAACAGATAAAGAAGCAGTCCTGCTACTTAGGATTTGGGTTTTAACTATTATTTATTTTGCTTCCTCAATCACTCTGCTTTACTCATTTGGCTGGAAGGCAGATGTGTTCCCTGTTGATTTCTCTCCACTCAGCCAGGGGCTTTTGCTACTCGGTTTGATTCCTAATATGGTAGCGCCAGCAGATTTTGTCTGACTTCCAGAGGGCTCTTCTCAGCTCCTGGAATGCAGTGGGGAAAGAGTCCTGCAGAGACTAACAAAGACAGTTGTTGCACTAAGACTAATAAAGACCAGAAAATGGGCTTCCCCACGTGTGCTGAAATTGCTGCTTTCACTACTCACTAAATCACCACTTTTGTCTTACTTTATGGTAAGGCTATGAATTGTTTCCCATTACCCAGATGAATGGTCTTTCTTGATCACATCAGAAAACATATTTTTCAATAAGTTTGAAAAACACTTACTCTCTCACAATAAAGTTTTTATTATACTAGTATGTGGCTTGAAAGCATGCTGTCACAGTGTCAGTGGATTAATTATGGTACAGAAAAATAATACGTTATGGGAATTTAAACAAATTTAGGATTTCCCCTTTTATTTTTTTTTCTTACCTATTTGATTCAACACACTCAACTTCTCAGTGCTCTGAAATATCTGCTGTCCATTATGGAAGGAAACTGATTTTCTTTTTTTTTCTTTTTTTTTTCTTTTTTTTTTTTGCCTTTTAGTAAAGTGTTCTTCAGGTAATAGGCTGTCAAATTCACCAAATCTAGAAATCCCCTTTGCTGGTGCCATACCAAAATCCAAAGGATTAAATTCCTCCACCAATCAGGGTCTCTATAAGGTTATTATAGATTTGGAAGTTAATTTCATTCCAAATACAGAACAATAGTGTGCAGTGACGTGACTTTGTGATAAGTGTTTGTTAAAACTAAATCCTCCCTAAACCCTGCAATTGTTTTCCTTTCTGCTAATAGCAAGCTAACCAGAGGCACTGCCTCTCTCTCTCCATCTCTCTCTCTCTCTCTCTCTCCCCTAAGGGTATCAGAAAGGCAAGTTTATTGTTTGCTAAATCTGATGCTTTTCTAATTAAAACCTTAGTTCTCCTTAGGTCTTTCTTTTTAACATTTGTGATCTTCATTTCTGACAGGAGAATTTTTTGTCTTTCTGAAATCCACAACTTTAATATTATTGGTTGCTGATTACCATTACTGGCATGTACATGAAACAAAGAGAGTTTAATTTATTTCTTATTGCTGTTGGGTGACTGTCTTGACTTTCATTGTTCACAGGCAAAAAAAAAGAGGCCTATTGTCACCTAGGTACTAATGCAGAAAAATGTTCAATAGGAGTTTCCAAAGAAAAGCTGAAGCCTTGGACTCCAGGGGAATTGATTGGTTCCTCTTCTTACCAGTGATTTTTTAACAGGAGTTAGGTGCCTTTGGAAGTGGACTCATCTACAAGACCAAATACTTAATACCATTGAAAATCTATTCTAAATTTGGCAAACATTGCTTGAAAAGAGTATTGCTTTTTGAGCATAGTTTCACTGAAATTATTTATATTCTTTATTATACATAACAAATACTGCCTTTGCTTGGAAGCAGTGTCATCCACTTTCTCTTTACTGTGGTTTCAATCTATTGATTCCAAATAAAACCACTTATCAGTTTCACTCCTCTGTCATCCTCTTCCTCCTTCTCCTCATCTAATAACCATAAACATTCAGGCTTGTCTTTTCAAGTATTCCTACTTTCAATTCTGAAGAGCCAAGGGGCTTCTGAAATTCATATGCACTTTTTGGATTCCTGGGTTATTTGATGTTATTACATATCATGATCCTTTGACTAGACTACATCAAGATCTTGTTTCAATGGAGTAGCATGAAGAAATATGCTGAGCTGCACAGATTCAGTCTGGTTTGTCAGTGAAGCACAAGATCAGACTGCTCCTCCACTTTTGTACCACAGAATCACGGAATCACAGAATGTTAGGGGTTGGAAGGGACCTCAAAAGATCTGCTGTATAAATCTGTATCAGGTATCCAAGCTGAAATCTATCGTGTACTTTTGGATTTCTGATAGGTTGTATCACGTTTGACCGCCTGTTAAGCTAAAGTGGTGTACAGTAAGTGGTGAACACGTCAATCAAATTCCCATTTGTGCCATTAAATGGCTGGGACAATTTGAAGAAGAATTTGGGCACATTGGGGCATGAGCTATTGGTCGTGTTATCAGAAATACTTCCATTTTTCACCTAATGATGCCATTTGTCAAGTTGTCTGTCCTCCTATCTTATAGCAGGACTAATGTCCTTGACTGCAGAAGGTTCTTACTGCAGATGCTGTTGGCTTTGAACACTTGTTCTTTAGTCTGCCTCGAATGTTAGCCCTTAAGTACCTCCTGATCTTCTTTATTTGTAACTTGTCTGGGGTAAACAAAGTGTTTGTTCTACCAAGGACTCCAGCACTTCCATAACTCTTCAGTAGGCATAGTCTAGATGCTACTCTTGTCTAAGTAAAAATTTACCTTAAGTTTCAGGTCACTGCTTCTCATTATGTGGAATCGACAGGAATGCGAGCAGGCATGCAGCCTCCCAGCCCTTCCTCTGCAAGTGCCCGAGTTAAAAATCTGACCTTCAGGCTTTTCAAAATTAGGTTTTTTTGTGATACTGCAAAATAGGTTTTCACTCAGCTGTCATTTTTGAAAAACAGACATAACTTAGCTGAACTCAGTTGAAACTGCTGATAAATTTAGCCTATGTTGTAATTTCTTGTGCCAAGATTGAGATGAAGATGTTGCCCATCCCAACAAAATCTGCTTTTGGTATCCTTTTCCTTACTGTGGTTAAATTTAATCCAAAACAAAGCTAGTCTTCCCAACAATATTGGGAAACAGAATGACACCTTCCACTCCCCGAGCAGATGCAGTTCTTGCCTTGCAGTTCTCCAGGAGTCTTCCCCTCAGCACCGGGAAGCACATCACTGGGCTTGTCCTTAGCCTTTCCTCTGAGCAAAGAGTAGGGAAAGCTTTCATGTGGCCTCAGTGTCTGAACAGGCACAAATAAACAACTGTATCACGGGTTGCTTTGTGTTTCATATATGGGATTGGTGGTGTATGTTGAGGTGGTAAAGACTTTGATATTCTGAATCACACAAAAATTAGGTGCCACAAACAACCTATATGAATACCCAAAATACTTTCCAAAATCCTGCTTAACAGACACTGGATGTGTTGGGAAGCAGGAGAGAGAAGGAGAAAGCAAGCTGTTAAATATTTTCTCCAAGTAATTCTGAGTGCATATTTTGTAGGCTAAAAGCACGACTGCAATCACGTAGCTCCCTCCTTCCATTTACATTTTTTTCCTTAAAGCTCAAATCTAACAGAAAAATAATGAAAACAGAATAAGAACTGGTATTTATATAATATAAACTTCTCAAGTAGAAAAAGTACTAGGAGTATTTCAAATTGAGGCTGAAAACCAGATGCTGATGGACTCCCTTTATATGCAGCCACTGATGAATTAAATGTGGTTAGAAAGTCTTGATGCACTCTTAAAATAAATATCAGCCTTGATAAAGCATAACTGGGGTTGGTTTCTCAGCTGTGAAGAGTTTGGATCAGGCTGCTTTACAGGTAGTCACTGATGTTGTAAGACTACTTTTTTATTCCTTCTGTACTGCAGCATTCCTGCAGTATTAGCTCTTAAGGCTATTTCTAGTTTAATCATCTGAATCAAAAAACATGTCTCTTTCATGTTGTCTAAGACTGAAAGCTTACCTAAATGAGAAAAGCAGTTTATAAGGTAGAAGCAATAAGTTTTTATTAAAAACATCAGAATTTTTTTTGCAGTATATTGGTTTGCATTTTTCTGGTGACTCATTTAAATGAGCTAAGGCAATTAGGTGTTTCCTACCCTTTCTATCATATATAGACAAAACATCCTGCTGCTTTGCTTTTCTATTTTTGCTATCCTCTGCTTCTCCTCCCAACTCACCTAACATTATTTTGGACTGCAAGGGTATGGAATACATGATCATAACTGGGTTTGCTGCATTTGAAAAAAAACTCTCACATGTAAATGATATGATAATTCACTGGTTTAGATATGAGGCAGCCTTTATCACTGCCTTTGTCTTCTTTTGAGTTTGTTGCTTCTAACCCTCTATAGGAGAGGATACAGATTACCCTTAAGCAGGATTTATTAGCTTTTTTCTATGTGAAGACAATCACAACACAGTAGTAACACGCTGATGTGCAGTCAAGGTATAAAACTTTACCGTGGCAATGTTGACATGAAGAGTCTACAGCAGAAAACATATATTCTTGCTACAGTAAATTGCTAATATGCTAGTTAGACCAGTTTTTGTTTTTAATAGTTTCTCTGTGTTTCAGGGTTCAGTAGTTCGTTTGAATGAAAACCGCCGCTCACTCCAGTATGGTTTTCTTCTTTACCCAGTAATACTGGAACTCCTATCTGTCCTCAATGCAGTTTGAGATTAGAACTTGTTTTGCCTGACAGCTGCCAGGTTTGGGGCTTTGCGTTTTTGTGATGGGTGGGTTTTGGGTGCTAAGGAGAGTAACCAAAAGAGGAATATGTTTGTTATCAGTCATCAGTTTATGAACGGAAAAAAAAAATGTGTCAACTGTTTTCAGACAAGAAAAATAGACATGGAAGATTGCTCCCTAGTGAACTGCAGTCTCCGTAACATTTGTCCTAAGTAAAGGTGTCTCAGTGCTTGTCCGTAGCAAAAGTTCTTTTTAAATAGGTATCATCTATACTTCTTTCTGACTGGCGTTACTTCCTTTCAATCAGTTCTTTCTACAAGCACAGCCTTTCACTACATGAAAGAAATCCCTTTTTTGTTTGCGTTCTTCCAGTTATTTTTGGGTGTCTGTTCTGGCCCTTGTCTCTGTGTGGCACAGTAATTTCCCTCGGGACAGTCATCCTAGCTATTTAAGCCTGGAAGCACAGAGAGACATCACTATGCAAACAGAAATTCTTGACTAACCAAAATTTGTAAATCCCCCGGGTTTCTTTCAGTCAAGTCCCCTAAAATCTTGATAATCATACCACCACCCAGCAGCATCACTTACTAAAGCAGGTACCTTTCCACCATCATCCAGGATGCAGACAAATAGCTGTATGCAGTAAATATCCACAGGAGCAGAGGCCCAAAGATGATGATCACACAGGCAAGGTGGGTGAGGGTGCTCAAAGAAAGGAGACCTGGCACCAGCCTTTGCTACATTGAGTAATTGAAAGGACGACAAAAAAACAAAACGTTCTCCTCCGCAGAGAAGACTTGAGAAGCTGTTTCTTGTATCCTGTAACCTTGTCTCACTCTCTCAAGGGGTGGGAAATGGAAGCTCAGACCCCTTCAGCCAACCGAGAGGTCAGAAGAACATTTCCTAAATCAGCAATTAGCAGTTTAACCTCTTGGCTATCACCAAAAGAGGGGTGGAGAGAAAAAAGCCAGTGTTTAATTGTTTTATTTTGTTAAGCATAGTTAAGCATAGTTAAACACAAAAAACCCTAAGCTGGCACAGCTAGTGGAGGGTTGAAAAGGTGAAGTGTAATTCCTCTCCATCACACTTTTTCCAGGTGTGTTGAGGCAGCTCTCCACCCAGGTGTCTGGCCCTTCCAAACCCCAGCCTTTGCCACCTGAAGCTCCTCATGTGCTCACTTTTTCAGCCTGATTTTTGACTTGTGGCCTCCACTCGGCTACATGTGCCTCAGAGTGAGGTAGAGCAGTTCTGCCCCTCTCCCCAGATATCGGTACCCCTCTCTGCATGGCATTGTTAGATAGCCAGCTCAGATCTGGAGGACTTTGAGGTACTTACTGACAGTCCAGTGTGATACATCATTATGTACTCAGCTTCTATTGTTTTCTGATGAAACATCCCATGTGGTCTGTTCTTTAACCTTGGGTTGTTTGGATTTTTCTATATTATGTGCTTCTGCTTCTCTCTCTACTCTTCTGCCTGTCATTATTCCTCAATCAATGTGTATTCCCTCTTCTGTCCCTCCAGGTCACTTGAGGACAATATTGTGAATCACTCTGAGCCCCTAGGTTTTATCTTCTGGTATTTTAGGTGCCACCAATTTAATAAATAAGTGTAATTATTTTTTTCTGTATATCATCAAAAGACATTACATAAATTCAAACTCGGCAGCCTGCTGGAATTTGCTGCCTGAAGTATTGCCACTTCTGCTTTGGTTTCTGTCTGAATTCCTGTACTAGAGTTAATAGTTAATAATACCTTTCCAAAATTTGACGTTAATGCCTCCCTCCTCTTGACTGCTATTGTATTCTTTCTATTTGTATACAATCATGAAATATTACAATGTGCTTTTTTATTTCTTTACTTGTTATCTAAGATTGCAAGCGCCCTTCTCCAGTATGCTAAAGTTTTAAAATGTCAGGCTGTGTTTCCTCCTCCTAACTACATTGAAGCTTCATGAGCAGTCAATTCCTTTTGGTGCAAATACAGGGGAGCAAAGTTTACTGCTTTGATGCTTGCAGTTTCCATGTGATCGCATTTACAAAGTGCTGAGTTGAGTTGCTTTGCTTTTCCACAAGAGTATTTTGTGTTTACCTACAGCCAAAACTCAACGTACATTTTCCTGTTGGTTCAACCCACATTTGCTGCACTTCATAAAACTATTTGTTTTGCCTGTGTGTAACTAGGCTGAAATGAACTGTTTGCATGCGAGAGAGACAGATTAGCTGCCCTTGCTCTGGCAGTAAACTTAATCATAAGCTCATAAGCACTAATTTGTGCTGGTTTTAAATAAGAGTTTTGGCCTTTTTTTTTTTTTCCCTTCCGTTTTCTGCTACTTTCCCCATCTGCTGCTGTAACATTTGTTGTTATGTTCCAGTTGGAACTGCTGTGGGTGGAATTGCAGTTTCAAATGCTGGCTTAATAGCCCTTAGGCCACTGTGAACATTTCTGTTTCCACTGTCAGCTCTACGTGTTCAGCAGCCTCAGTTTGGGATTCTCGGGTGAGGGAATCGTTGCCTCGCTGTTGGTTTTGCAGCACCTCCCTCTTCCCGAGGCTCCCTGGTTCTCTGAATTCAGCATTTCAATAGCAACTTGATGTTCATCTAACTGGTTAACACAAGAGCTGTTATTTTGAGACTGCTTTGCTACACTCTCAGTTTAACTTTTTTTTTGTTATAGGCAGCCTGTCATTAGTTCTTACAAATACCAACCCCTTCTTTCCCACTATAAATGGATTACTGGACTCCATTATTCCTATGAGAATCTGTCTAATGTTATTGAACATGAAGTGACAAATGTATTCATATAAAAATTATCCAGTCTTACAGCATCTGTTTTTTTAAAGGTGCTGACGGAAATACGTGATCCAAAGTCATGTAACTTGTTACACTGACATATAATGTGAGCAAGAAAAGGCCTGATGGGCAGTGTACTTTCTGTGTGTGCATGTGCTGCATCTGGAGCAGTCCACCCACGGGGTATAGGTAGACATTAGTAAGTGTAATACGAGTCTTTTTAACTATAATGTTTGAAGCTATCAGGGCCACTCTGGCAGTCCGTCTGGGCTGCTTGCAATTTCTCAGCCCCATTCGTGGCCAGTTCACTACTGGATGGTGTTGGGAGAATCTCCCAAGCACACTATTCAATCCCTACCCTGCTTATTAAAGTGATTTTAAAAAGTGCTTTGCTGGTATAAGGACTGGCATAGACACTATGCAGGAATCTATAGCAAATGCTTTTGCTCTCCACCCGCATGTGTATGGATCAAAGTACAGGCTACAGCTAAAGATTTGCCTGGTAACAAGTAGTCTACAGCCCAGTGGGGTTATGGAAACTATGATGAGTTCCCAAGTAGCTAAATATGAACAATAGCTGAGGACTGGATATTATCTAGCAAATAAACTTAAAAAAAAATTCCCCAATCTTGTTTTCAGGGAAACATGATAAGACAAACCCTATATTTTATGCCAAGGGAATTGTTTCTTATGATAATGTTTTTCAATATTTCCCTTGAGACATCAGCTGCTCTTTAAAAATAATGTGCCACCTTTAATTTGCTCATTTGAGGAGGAAGGTAGAAGGCCCAACAGCTTGTGTCAGTGAATATAAGCTATTATTTTCATGCAATCTAGAATATACCATAACACTAGTACTCCTCCTTAGTAATTGTACCTTATATTGTCTCTTCAGATAACACATTTTCCCCCTCTTGCTTTCCTTCCCATTCAAAGCTTTCCATTCATCTGAAAAATACTAGTTTAGACAATCCAGGCACAATATCACTCTAAACTCATTATTTCAGAGACTAATTATCCCCTCTCATCCATAAATGAATAAACAGAAAAAAAAAAGTCAGGGCAGATTATCCATGGCCTGGATGCCACAGGCATCATGTATGTAAATCATCCCTCTCTTGAGAGAGAACAGTTTATATGCCCAAGGAGGGAGCATGTCCCACGATCCTTGGGAAAAATCAACAAATGTGTGGGAATTCCCAGGAAAGTTCATCCTGTTTTGCTCTGCTCTCAGAGCCCTGCTGCTTTCCATAGCACAGCTGTGGTGACCGCTGCTGTCACTCTCTGAAGGCAGAAGCAAGCGTGCAGGTATTGCTGATGCTGTCAGCCTTCATCCCTGGCACAGTCTCTATAGAAGATAAAGTTGTTTGCTGCGTCGCTATCCTTCCCACTGCCACCCCTGAAAGCCAAAAAAGGTTTGTCTGGAGGGTGTTTGCATGGAATAGGAACACGCTAAGGGTGCAATATTTAATCTAGCACTGCCTCTGCTCCTATCTAAGGCTCTGGTTTGGCCTTTCCTGGGCTTTCCACCCCACTGCATTGTTGCAGGATGAGATTTATTATGGCTCTTTAGCATAGAGCTAACGATCCACCCTGCAAGTCACCTCTGTCCTCACTGTGTTTGAAAAACACAGTTTAACTGTGTTTATAAGGCTGCATTTCCAAACCTGATTTTCTTCAGTTATTGGATCAATTGCTGAACTCTTCAGGAATTCATTGTGCTTCCTGGAATGGAAACTGGACTGTCTGCTGATACCCTTGCTCTAAATGTCAGTGATGTGTGCTTTGGCATGGATTTGGCATGAATTTTCTCCTGATGGGAAAAAACATGCGCTAATTAGCACCCAGTTGTCCAGAATATTTTGTAGACAAAAATACAGCTGGAGGCAGTTCTGGCACCATATTTCTTCTCCATTTCTACATTTGAGTTGAGACCATCTTCTTACTACAGTGTTTTGTCATATGAAACTTTATTCAGCTATATCTACGACTAGTTTGGTCTGGCTCAATTTTTTTTCCTATGAATCTTGTTAGGCTTACTCGAAGCTTGTAGAGGGTTTTTTTCTCTGATCTCACTGCACAGAGATGTGTGGGATTTTTTTCTTTAAATCGTTAGGGCCCCCCACACACACTCAGGCTTGGGACTGTAATTGCACACCCAGTCAAGTCCAGTGTTATGCCTGTATAATTTTTCAAATTTGTCAACTTTCTAGGCACTTGCTTTTCATATTTTTATTAGATTACAGAAGCCTTATAAATATATATCAAAGATCAGCACCATCCTTATGTTTGCACTCAGAATAAACCATTGTAGTAAAGCCATTCCAAGATGAGCACTGTGTTGACACTTTTCTGCTGAAGATCTGTACAGTTGGAAATTTGTGTGCTGAATTCTCTCCTCCCTAGGGGGAAAATTATTTTTCATTAGCTACTGATCCCTATAACAAGTTTTTCATCTTAAAATCCACCGACAAGCAGTCATTCTCAAGTTCCACTTTTCCTCAGATATTGTGTTATTAGCCATGATTATCTTCTTTTGAGTTGTAGGATTTTTTTTCCAGCTGTAAATTTCCTTATTTAAAGCCTCTAACAATGAAGTGCATCTTGTCTACAACATGACGATGATGAAATAGTCATTATTTTAAGAGGGTTCTAATTGTATATATATGCCTCACAGACCAAATGACTCCAGAAGTCTTTACCTGCTATTACATACCATTCCAGTTATCCTTTAAATAATGTATTGTCATCTTACGGCAAACTTCAGGAAAACAAAATGTGTGAGCCATTCTCCCAGTGCTTTTAAAGCTGTTCAGCTAGGCTCCCTTGAGACATTGTTGTAAAATCTACAATGCACAATTAGTCATGAATTTTACATCTTTTTATCAGTCATGGCTAGACTGTTAATGAGGGAAAAAATAGCACTATTTATTATTTATTTAAATAGCATTATTATTTAATTTTATTTTATCCCACACATTGTTTAACATGAATTATTAAGCAAGGGACACATGGCCATTCTGTCCCCTTTGGCAAAGGGACATCCATAGTGCTCTGGATGCAACATCCCTTCTTCCAGGCAGGTGGGCAAGGTCCATCCACAGATACCTGTGGATGTAATGTGGATTTAAATCCCTGTTCACTTGAAAGGAATAAAACTGAAGGAAAAAACAGAATTATGTTAACCTCTTCAAACTTGAAATTTCTTCAGTGTAACTGTTTACATGAAAGCAAATAGGCTATCATGTATCAGTGGAGAGAAATAAATATTTTGGGGTGCAATGTATTTGACCAAAGACAGATATTTACTCTAGAATGAGTTAACTATCCAGCATACATATAGAGACATGCTTATTTATTTTCATTGGCATCAGATGTAGACATTTCTACTTGATCAAAAGAATTCTGCTCTTTATGTCCAGACTATGCACTTAACAGACAATTTATCATTGCTGGGCTGTAATATGAGTTCTGTCATCCTTACTAGTCTCACTTGTTCAGTGAGACTATTTACATATTAAAGTATTACTCAGCATGAGTGATGGTGCCAGCACTGCGGTTATGTTGCAAGTAGAGAGAAGAGGTGTTTCCATTAGCACTAAACCTTATCTCAGAAAAACCACTGGAGACTGGCACTTCCCAGAGGTTCTTTCTTTTGATTATCCTCCTTTCTTCTAATAACTGACTCCAAGCAGTTGAGCTTCTGTTATTTGGTGGAACAGAATCTGTCTTTTTCAGAGATTTATTCATGAAGTCACAAGGAAGTCTGTGCTTAGGTATCAGGTTGTCTCTGAGCAAGACAGATTACTGGAGAGTTAAGGGAGTTAGGGATAACATAGTGGGATATGGGAGAGTGTAACTGAAGATATGAATGGTGGTCATATATGACGCACAGAAGAACGAAGAGAGGGGAGAACTAGATAAGACCAGGGTACTTCAAGAAATAGGAAGTGAATATACAATCTAATGAAGAGAAACAGTTAAAATCTCTAGTGGCCCATCCACTTACTTGAGTTGGACACCCAGTTTTTATTTGCAGTGGTTTTGTGGTGAGTAAATTTATTTAATACTTTCCTCTGAAACCAGAAAAGAAAGAACATGATTTCAGTTAGGTAATATTCAATTTCTATTTGCTTTGGCATGACAATTTTTCCCTTGGATGAAAAAAAAAAGTTATGATATTGTATGATATGTCCTCTTCTGTGCTCCATTTGGGACCTCTGCCTGACAGTTCTGCGCTACCATGGCAATCTGGTACTGCTGGGATCCTTCCTACTAAAAACCTGACATTTGACGGAGCCTAACTCAAATCCACAGACAGACAAACATAAGAAGCTAATCAGGACACGAAAAAGAAAACAGAAAAACCTAGCTTCTGGGCCTTGTCGCATGGCCATGAGTTACCTGGGGTCAGATTTTGCTCTGATACCAGCATGAAGATAGAAAATCTAGAAAGTCAATAGAAGCAAATGACTTGAAGGGAATGTAGATGTAGACCCCGAGCATTCACATACACTTGATTTCTAGGTTAAAAACATTTTTCACCAAAATATGGAATGTTTATCAAGACAGGAATATATCTGCATCTCTATATAAATTATTACTATACAGTTCCTTATGGGCATATGAATAATCATTAGATCTGTGTATACTGTCTGTGCACAAGCACAGGTCAATAGAGGATTGACTTACATCAACTTCATTTATTTTAATAGAATACTTCAGTTCTAATCCACTTAATAATAACAACATATTACTGTACCATGTAGCTTCCTAGCTCACTCTAGTTACCCAAATTTTATTCTAGCAGCATCTTATCACATTTCCATATCTTAACACTCTACCACTGGCTCCTTGACTACTGAACTTTCTTACTATACATCAACTATACCTAAACTGTCATTTTGCATGTCAAAACAATTGTGCATTCAGTGTGGAGCCTCAGCAAAAGTAATAAGGTAGGTGAGCTTTTCTCAGGTATCACCTAATGTTGAAGGAGTCCCGATTTACCTGTTTTTCTACCTTCAAAACTCTGTATGCAGTGATGTTAAATTCAGTATTCAAAAATAAATAGAACTCTGTTGGCTTTTTGCTAGCATTTTTGCTCATCACATGATGGTCCTTAATTTCTACACTGTGCAGCCAAAAGAAACCCTTACAATCCCCTGTCCAGCTTTGAGTGTAAATCTACCCAGATTTAATTTCTATTTGAACTTGAGTCTTTTGAAGAAGGAATCTTAGCCCTCTGTAACAGAGAATTCACCAAAACCACTGAGGAGCTACTCCAGTTGTTTCAGTAGTCTTACTACTAAAATACATGCCTATTTCTAAGTTAGAATTTGTCTAGTTTCTTCTTACAGCCATTGGATCTTATTATACCCTTGTCTGCTGGCTTGAATAGTCCACTATCAAAATTATGCTCCCTTCAGAGGTACTGTAGGCTGTGATCAAGTCACTCTAACTTAACTGACCCAAACTTCAAGGTCTTCCACAGTAAAGCATATTTTGACTGTAGCAGAATACAATTACTCTTCTCAGACACTCCAAGCATGTATTTCATTGCAGAATCATAAAGCATGGCTTGCTCATAGTGATAGTATTTAACTTCAGTGTTAATTTGTCATTCTTCTTCTATAGCCCTATCCTTTTTCTCGGGAGGGAAAGGAAAAGCCCTCTTCTTTGATAGCTTGCATTCAGGCTCTCTTAATCTATGCCACAGATGACTTGTGGCTGGCTGGTGCTTTATATAGCTCCTTCGAGCTTGCTAGAGGGAAGGCTTGCCTCAACCTACATCACAGTTTGGCTGACTAAAGCCAAGGGAGGTACTTTTGGTGACAGTACTGTACAGGTTGTTGAAAAGGATGGGCTTGAGATGCTTCAAATGGTGCTTCATGGTAGGCCTAAACAGAAAAGTAACTAAGTTCAGTGAAGGTAGCACTAATTAACATCATCATGAAAGAAGAAGTACCAGTTCACTCTCTAAATGGGAACATGGCTCTTGTAACAGATTAAAAACTGACAGCACTATTCTTTTAAGCAGGCAAAATTTCTGTTGAGAGTATAGCCACTGAAATGCCACTTCATAGCAGTAACATCCATGAGAGTTTTGCTTGCACAAGGAATACCTAATTAGGTACCAAATCAGTTCTGTTCCTTAGCCACCAGAAGTCATACAAAATAACAATGGGAATTCAGTAGACAGCAGCAAAAACAATTCATAATTTATACCACTAGCATGGCCTACACCTTAATCTGGCTGTATGTAGCACTAAGGTAGAGGACTGGCATTTAAAGGGCAAACCCCTTTGTGCCATGCAATGTCAGTGTGCAAGACCCACAGACATTGTGCTGTGTCAGTCACAGCCCACTGGGGAGGTCAGAGGATGGGAAAACCATGGTGCAGCTCCTGCCCCAGGAGGGATGTGAAGAGCTGCCGGGCAGTCGCAGAGCACCCAGCCACACTTGCCCTGTGCTCACCGTGTGTGCATTTGGATGTGCTCATGGTTCTTGGGAAAACCACCCCGCAGCCCTGTTGACAAGAAATGTTGTCAGTAAATAAAAAATGTTAAAGTAAAAACGTTTCTAGAATGGTTAATGAGCTACTGAACAAAGTTATGTGGGAATTTACCCCTCCCTCGCAGTGTTAAGGAGATAATGCAGTAAATATTTTGTAACTTTTTCCATCAGGAACTCTTTGCAATCATAGAAGAGTTTTTCTGTAATGGAAATTACTACTTTGTTTAAACACAAGCTGTTAGTTGCTGAAGTTTTTTCTTTTTTTTCATCAAGTCTTAAATCTGTGGGATTGAACACACAGAACTACCCTTCTACTTCTCTTGCTTACTTAGATCCCTATGTGAAGATCCATCTGATGCAGAACGGTAAGAGGCTGAAGAAGAAAAAGACTACAATTAAAAAGAACACTCTGAATCCCTACTACAACGAGTCTTTCAGCTTTGAAGTACCATTCGAGCAAATTCAGGTAATGTTGAACAGTGTTTTGTCTTCCCTCTGCATTCCATTTCTCAGCCCTTATAAATATTTAACAAGAATCTTGTTAATTATCACATGTGCATGCCTTCATTAGCACCTAGGTGCCAGCCCTGTGCTACATTAGATGAGTGTGACTGCTTCAAGAGGGAAATGATAAAATGCATAGTACTCAGGAAGCTTTGATTCATCAGTGAGAAATGGATAACTGACATTTTCTCTTAACAGAAATGGATTCTGAAAAAAAATTCCACAGGGAGACAGTGAGGAATGTGCCAGCAGAAGAAGTATAGGGATAAAAGAAAAGGCATATATAGCAATTTTTCCCAAATTATTTGCAATAATAAATTGGTGTCATCAGTCCCATTTGTGTTCCCTGTGCATTTATCAGTCCTGTTTGTTGAGAGTACTGCAGCATCCCTCTTAAGTAAAACACATCATTCAGTCAGGTTTTTTCAGTTATTCACCACACCATGAAAACTTTTTTTGGTGATTCCTATGGTCCTTGGAAAAAGACGTGAGAATCTCAGGGGTCAGTACTGCAGTTTTCTTGGCACTTCAGGGTAGCTCCAGCAGTTGTCCATGTGCTACTCCTGGAAAGTTCAGTACCTAAAATTAGGGACCTCAGAAGTCAGCACAGTGAGCTGGAAGTCACCTACATTAGCAGTGGAAAATACCAGGACAAGGCATCAGGTCATTTTTTTTCAGGGACTCACCTACCTTTGGGCCACTGGGAGGCAAACCATCTCTCATTTATTATGTCTTCTGATATTAACTAACCTTTTCTCACAAGGTCTTCTTAACCATCTCAGGAGGCATGTGGGAAACCCACATCCAGTTCACTCCCCTCCCTAAGTGAATTTGAACCTGTATCTACATGGACTTAAACAAGTGCCTTGTTTCCTTGTGTTGGGAGTGCAATATCATTTCTGCATAAATAATAAGTATATGATTGGCCACGGAAAATAAGATCACCTCATAGTTGGGTGGTTTGCCTGGAAAGTGACAGGCTTTGGTCTCTGGTCTGAGCTAGGTAATGTAATAAAGATGGGTTACTACAGGCCTCCTCCATTTCTGTTAAGCCCTTCCCATCTGTATTAAACCGTTTTGTTCTTCTGCTCACTTGTTAGAGTATTCATTGGCAGGGCAAGATGTAGTGGTTTAAATATCCTCAGGAGGGAAAAGAACTGCACTTTGACTTCCAGCCCTCCCCAGGAAGCTCAGTGACCATGGAGATGTTAAGCAAGACCCTAGCTTTTCTGGGTGGAGCTGAGGGTGGAAAGAGTACTTTCAGGGGCCTCCCAGTCTGGGAATACATCCTTTTGTGGCTTGTAAGAGAGGTCTCGGTAGGAGTTAGGTGCCTTGCTGCTATGAGGATT
The DNA here is from genome assembly GCA_013400615.1 of Syrrhaptes paradoxus. Lineage (NCBI taxonomy): Eukaryota > Metazoa > Chordata > Aves > Pterocliformes > Pteroclidae > Syrrhaptes > Syrrhaptes paradoxus. The sequence continues at coordinate 29,622 of VZTO01023043.1, read as the reverse complement.
TACATAGCTTGGGCCAAAATTGGAGGGAGAAGACATTGCCAGGGAAAACTCCAAGGCAATAGGGACATACAGAGACCTCTTGATTAGACAAGAGAATGGTGTGGTTTTTCAGATTCTGTGTCTTGGATTTTGATAGCAACTGTACTGGAAAGAGGCCCAGGAGCCAAGGCCTGCATTTCAGCTAAAGCTGTGTGCTTGGTTTTTATTGACTTGGTACGGACAAAGATAATGAAACTAGACAAGGTGAGGCACTAGGAGTAGTGACTAGGATGCATGACGAGCCCATTTAGGAGTTTCTTCATGCCCCACAGCATGTACAGGTGTCTGTGGACCCTAGGAACCAAAAAGTGGGAAACCCAGTGGGGCCTAATTCCCATTGATTTTAATGAAAGCTGGTCTGTGTGCTTGCGAAAAATCTCTTAACAAGCATCAAAGACCCACAGGCAAAAAAGCCCCACAACAAACACATCGAGCCTCTCTGGCAATTTAGGCAATGAATGTCTTGATTTACAAATAGGGACAGGACTGGGGAACCAGAATGGGCGTGGCCAGTCTGAGCTTTGGCATGGTTAGCTACATTCTGTTGGTACTTGGCCATTTTGCCCTCTAATCCTAAATCAGTTTTGTAAGGTGGATATAGGCCCTTTAAAAAGTATTGTGGTTTAGCACTTTAAGATTTTGTGATTTTTTAATACGTTTATTAGAATGACTTTATAGCTATTTACTTCAGTATATAGCCTCAATTTAAAATCTGTAATTATGGATTTGGTCATATGCCAATAATGTGTTTTGGGTTAGTTATAAAAGACTATATTCAGAGGTGATTTCATTGTGGTTATTGAAGTGATTTAATCATTAGCAAAGCACATTTTAAATGTCATTTAGACTTAATATAGTAAGAATCACTGTGACTTTGGGGTAGTTAATATAAAAGTCACTAAGCACACTTTTACAGTCAAATTAAAAAAATAATGGTTCTACAAGTTTCATGATGGTTAGAGAGCGAAAACAAGGGAGATCATGGAGGGTAAGCAGCTCAATAGCAGCACACCTATGTAATTTTAAATGGGCCAAAGATTAACATTTTCAACAATTTAATAGTGAGTATGGATTCTAGCTCTCAAGGGAAAGAAAGTAATGTCTTGAAAGGTAATAGGAGGACACCACTTGGAAGTCATATCTTGTTGCTACAGGCAGATCAAGCATGTGTTTTGCTGTTTTCAAGACCGATTGCTTCCATAGGAAGCAATTTCTCCAGGCACTTTCAGTCTAAAGACTGCCTAGTCACAATGAAGAAACTGCTAATTCAGGTGTGGTGCTTTCTGCTAGCACCTGTTGGGTTTTGCAGTGCAGCTGCTCCTTTAATATATGGTACAAAGGCAAAGAGATGTTCACATTTCTCTGTAGGTTTAAGCCAGTGACCATGAGGTGAAAATCATCTCAGAGTTAATCATCTGAGATAGCTGTTCTTACATCTTTATAGAACAAAGAAAAGGGTCTTTTGTTTACAGTGCTCATTCTTGTTTTACATCGACACAAAAAAAACCCCAACACAATAGTAACTAGCCCCCAAGCTTCTAGTTACAGCAGGCAACTTTTTTTTGTACTGTAAAGTAACAATCTCATGCTTACTTTTTATATCTGTGATTGTACCATGCATCTAAAACATAAATGTTCATTTAGGGAGGTATCATCAACATTAAGAGTGAGTATATTGCAAACAGCAACACTGAAACAACATTTTGGCATCTAGAAATATTTGCTTCAGGATATTGCCTTTTATCGTGAGTGCTCTGGGGAAAGAGAGTCTTGAATTTGATGTACACTTTTGTCATTGGTAACTATATAAATACTTTAGTGCCTGTTGAAATTATCTCTTTCTCTGGCTCAGTGAATTGGATGAATGGGAATGGACTCTATAAAATAGACCTCATGAGTCTGGTCTTGCATATCTGCTTAAAACTGTGAGTTACTTGTAAAAGACAATCCTATTACAAACACTGAAATTAATCATTCTAGTAAGAAATGCAGAGTGTACGTATATTTAAAGCTTTAAATTTAAAAACTTGATGCTTGAGAATAAAAGATCTTTCTCTAAGAAATGTGTTTCAGCACATTTCTTCCTCCAGTTCACGAAATTTGCACTGGAATAATGGGTTGTGTGTATTTATCATGGGATAGAAAGGAATCAGGAAAAGAACTGTATGTTCATCTTTAAAAATAAAGCTCCCTAAGGAGAATCATTTACAGTTTAGTAAAATCAGCCCAAGGTTGTTAACATCTTAGGTGCTGCTGGGGAAGAACACCACTCTACTGAAGGGAATAGCTGTTTGTGCTGTTTCAACAAACATTAATGACCTGATGGGAAGGAATGCAGGCATGTGCACGCAAACACATACGCAAATGCCTGGCTTGAACATCACCTCCAAGTGTGCCCCAGTCTAAGTGAATGGAAAATTGTCTATGAGCCGTGACAGATGAGCTCGTGCAGATTTTGTGGGAATAGTTGAACCTTCTTTGCCAGAGGTCACTGTTCCTACAGCAGAAGTGACACTCCAACACAGGCTCAGTCACAGGCAGCACCAGTGTGTCAGCCCTGAAACAGAGGGGTTTATACTTCTTTAGAGCTCCCCTGAGAATGCAGCCGGTTTTCTTGACTCTTATATTAATGTATACAGTGCACACAGTTTATACATACTTAGGTGTATGCACACACCCAGACACAGATGAGTCCACCTGAATATATGTATATAGCAACTGTAAGGGCTACCTTCTGAATGTATCAGAAAATAACTGATTAGCGTGCTGCATGGATGGTAAGAGTTGTTTAAAAGCAGAAAAGGAATTAACAGAATAGCGTACAACATTGCAAACATTAACTTGGGGTAGAGCCATTTCTGAATTTTACCTAATTTTTACGTATTTACTTAAACAATTATGATGTTTGTTGTTGCAAATTGCACTACTTTTGATTTAGCTTACCTTAAGATATTACTTTTAGCCCTACAGGCTTCTAGCAGTCTGATTCTTCAATAACAACAGAAAAATAATCCATGGGTTGTTAATCAGTAAAAGGAAAAAATCAACCTCGATTCCCACATGAAGCTCTCAATAAAAAGGGGCAAATTTCAAGTTAGCAGGGAGGTGTTGAACTTAATTTAATTTGCAAGGCTCGCAAGAAGCAAAGACAAAAGTTTGAATTTGCTTCTCACTGGGGGAACCTGCTCTGGCTGTCACACACTTACCCCCTTCATGTACATGGAGTCTCCTTTGTCATTGTTTGTCTGGACATACTTATCCCTGCCCACCTTCCCCTTGCTGTCACGCTTAATGGTCTTTCTCTGTCTCATTGTAGAAAGTGCAAATTGTTGTGACTGTTTTGGACTATGACAAGATTGGCAAGAACGATGCCATCGGCAAAGTCTTTGTGGGCTACAACAGCACCGGAGCGGAGTTGCGGCATTGGTCAGACATGTTGGCCAACCCTCGGCGGCCCATTGCACAGTGGCACACCTTACAGCCCGAGGAGGAGGTAGATGCCATGCTGGCAGTCAAGAAGTAAATTAAATTAAATTAAATTATGAAGAAGAAAAAGAAGAAGAAGCCTTTCTGCATTTGCCCACATAGTGCTCTTTAGCCAGTATCTGTAAATACCTCAGTATTTGGGTCCTTTCATTTCCAGACATGTGTTCCTGACACAGATCAGTTGTACTTTTACATTCCCATTTTAATTTGCACAAATTTAAATGTAGAGAGCCCTCTAAAGGCACTTCATTTCACCATTGGCCCCCAGATCTACTCTTCTTTTAAGCAATATGATGTGTAGATAGAGCATGACAGAAAGTATTTATTGTATCACACAGTTGTATATATACACAAGTATGCTGAGAATTTATTTCTAGTTTGTGTATTTGTATGTTGTAAGCGTTTCCTAATCTGTGTATATCTAGATGTTTTTAATAAGATGTTCTATTTTAAATTATGTAAATTGACTGAGATATAGGAGAGCTGATAATATATTATAGGGTAACTATTGTATCGTCTGCATTCCAGAAAAAAAAATTCCAACTTGTAAGGCACTAGTAGTGTTACACTGACATCTTAAAGGACAACTTAAATCTGAGCTTTCAACTGGATCATCCTAATAACACGCTATGCGTCCACAGTGAATCTTGGAGGGGCAAATCCAATTGGGTAGACTTCTTTCACAGGCAACTTAGCATGATCTGAGCAGCTCCATGGCTGACCTCAAGGAGATGTAGCCAGAAGCCAGGATCGAATTTTTTTGTATATATTCCAAAGCAACACGTAACAGACTGAAATGGCTTTAGATTGAAAGTTGAGGAAGCAGTTTCATAGGAGGCAACAATTTCATCTAACACACAAAGTAAGAACATTGCAGAGGTTGTGCAGGAAGGGGGAATGGGACGGGGAAAACGCAGCAGTAGCTAAATGCTGCCATGAAAACAAGAGTAGCTCTCCATTATCACCTTTATACAAAATTTGCATACTGTGAATTCCATCAACAATTTCACATTATAATGAGTTTGCACATTAGACTTTGTAACAAAATATTTTATTATAGTAACTCAGATTAGAAGGAATGCAGAATATTTTTTAGACACAGCCGTGTGAGTTTATTATACAAAATAGTTTCATGGTAAACAGACAGTATTGTAATCCCATCAGAAGATGACAAAATTTAGCCATAGTTCTAAATGCACTTCAAAGTAAGCCAAAAGAGAACAGCTAGTGACCTTTTATATACTATTTATACTTAAGTTTTAATTTGTCCTTTAAAAAAAAAAAGTGAAAACAAAGAACAAGTTCTAGAAAACTGAAGCAACCTCTTCTGTATACTAGATGCTCGTTTCAGGAGGAGTTTTTAAATGTTTTCAATGTTATTATGTAGTAAATGGCACTATTAGGAAGCTATTAGTCATTCCATAAGAGTCTTGAAAGACTGCTCTGTGTATCACTGTGACTGCCGTGTGTGCTTAGAAATGTAGTTTTCTCAGTGGATAGCAATCAATTTATTCCGTAGTGATATTGTAATAATACTGCCATTCCCTTCTACTGCACTGCCGAAGGAATGCATAGCACAAGCAGTTCTAGTTATTATGGACCAATTTAGAACTGGAGAGCTATGCAGGGGACAAGGATGCTATATTGAATGGGTTGACCACGCAGCATTTTGTCAAGCCCTGTGCAATACTTCACATTTCCAACCTCCCTCACCTCCCTCGCCCTCACTCCCCACCGCTTTACTGTAGATAGTCATCTTATGGCTAGCCAGCATGTCATCTCAGCTTGCACCATCTCATCAAGTCATTTAGGGCATCATTCTATCTCGTGTACTGTCCTTTGAGGCCCCTCGCTTATCTTTCCAAGCTGTGAATATATTTATAATGCTTTGAAGAGTTCATTATTTTCAGCAATGCAAACTACCCCAGAAATGTGGAAATGCTAGACCTTTTGGAGGGAGGCATGAGAATTAACCATTACTGTTCTTATTAGTAGTATCTAACAGAAATTAGTGAAAACAAAGTACAAAGATTAATAGATCCTTCCATTTACATATAAAAAACTAAATTCCACGGCCTCCCTCAAGGCTCTGCTTCTGGGAGAGCTGTGACAGTCTGAGAGGTCAGTGCAGGGATGGCCAAGTACCAGCGTTTTCAGTACGTTGGGGTTAAATGAAGCAGCAAAGAAGTGCGAGGAGAATAAAAGTCTGGATCTCTCCCCACCTCCAAAAGTGAGAGTAGCAAGACCCATTTTCTTTCTTTTTTACATGAAACATGGAAAAAACACAAGTGAGACATTTTCTGATAGAAACAGGCGCATACACGCAAAGCATCAAGCTGGAATACTTTAAAATCTTAACCTTAAGGACCAAACCCCACCAAAGAGAAGTAGACAGTCAGCTTTCCAGCATAAGAGCTTCATGGTCTCCAACTTTCAGTTGTTCATTCAGGATAGCTGCAGGTTCAAACCGCCAGGACTGACTCATTGTGTTAAGGTATTCTTAATGCTTTCTCTTCCTACACTGCCAGACAGAATGTCACCGTAGAACTGGTTTGTAAGGCACGATGATTCTCAGAGACTGAACCTGCCATGTGACCAAGATGACATTTTCATCCTCAGAGAAGCCACATGTACCTTTCTGACAAAGCTGTGTGAAGTATTAGAATCTGATGCTGTAGAAAGATCCTAGTTGCCTTTGTGTATATTTACTGCCTGCTTGAGTGTTTCTCTGTGTGGGTTTTCTCTGTATCTTGTAGAAATGTTTGGGGTGTTTTATCCTGCCATATCGCTCGTGGCCCACGAGCTGACAACTTTAGCCGTATTTTACCTTCATTTTTGATGAGGTGGTTTATATTTTGTTTCACTTTGTGTAGTGACTTCCCACAGTAGAGTTTTCCAATTGTCGTTAAAATAACATACATATTACACAGATATTCAATAAAAATGTTTTATTTCCTGTTGATGTTCTAGTGTTTCTCTTCTCATCGATAATTTTGGAAAGACGTTTCAGTCTAGGACCTTAGCACAATCATAAACTTTGAAGTATTGCAAGTGTAATAGAATGGCACTTTTCAAGGGGCTGTGAAAAGGTGCTTTCATCAGTGTGGCCCACTGTAAGATGGTCACAGCCAGCAGTGCTCCAGTAGATGAATTCTCCACCTTTATTGCAGATGAAGGACTGTTACCCTGTTTTCCCAAGGAATCTGATAATTTACCTCCAAAAAACACCATTATCAAAAAAATGGACTAGTTTCAATACCACGACAGAAACTCCTAGTAGTTACCTACACATCAGTACTCTTCAAGCCAATTGTGTTAGAGCCATGGTTGAAGTTTTCATTTGGGGTGAGATGGTATATTGTAACCTACATTCAAGAGCTACTTCTAAGCTGGTCATAAAATCAAGCCTCTTGTAGACTAAAGATCATTAAATAAGAGCTTAAAGTGTATAGGGTGGGGGAAGGCGAAGGCGTGGGTGGAAGTGAATTCACAAATGAGTGAATTAATTAAGTACCTGAGCCTATGAGGAGAAATAGCTCAATCCCCCCCACCCCCAAAAAACAAAATCACAACAAAAAGACCCCCCCAAAACACCAAACTTGTAGCCACATTTCTTTTATGTACCCCGCACCCAGTCTGAAAAGAAATATGCCCATTCCTTTCAGGAACCACACTGCAGTAATTACTGATATACACCAGTTTAACCACAGCTGTTTAACACAAGGCCTTACTAAGCGTTAGAGCTTATTGTAAGGATTTTCAGAGTTGACCCTTTTCCCTGTTCCCACTGCTCAGAAAGTGCCCTCTTTTCTCCCAGGTGTTTCTTTTTTTTTATGCCGTCTAGAGTCAGTGAGCACCAAGTGGACTGATGCCACTCTCAGCACACGAGAGTAGCAAATATTTCCTGGTGGAGCAGGTGACTTGGAGAGCAGTTACTTTTCCAAAACTGTGAACAAATGGAGTCTGTGTCTGTGGCTTTACAGATCTGCTGTGAGGTGATGCCTGCTTGGGCTGCAGGAGCTGAAGTAACACTCTTGTGGTGCAATGTGGCTCCCCATAGATATAGAGAGGTACCACATTATGGAAGTTTGAGATGATGCTGTTCCCTTCTTCACCTTCTAAGCTGTTGCATGATCAAGTACGTACATCCCTAAGAGGAGCAGTTTACTTAAGAGCAGACCCAAATCTATCAAAGTCAATAAATAAAAACACTTTAAGCCAAGTTCTTCATGGATCAGCCTTTTTTTTTTTTTGCAGATATTGAGAATACCAAAATGACATCTTTGTCAATCAAAACCAGTTCTTCCAACAGGGCTAATCAGTTAAAGCCAGCCCTTACAACTAATGTTAGGAAAAATGCTTCATATAATAGCTGTTATACTAAGTGGGGAAAGCAGCAAAAAAAATACAAATTTTATTCAGCTCATTTAACCCCTAATCAACTGTCAAGAAAAACATTCTTCCCAACTGGCAGACTGTTAGCAAAGCAAAGGATCTACGTCTCTCAATCACTTTTCACATCATGAGTCAATGAAAGTTAATTGCCTGTTAGTTATGCAAAGCAAGAATTAGAACATTATATTTTCTGATTACTCTAACAGTCAGTTCCCTTATTTATTTATGCATTAGCGTTTTCACTCCCGGCTGCTGGTTCGGTTTCTTATACACATGCTGTCCTGCTTTTCAGAACATACATCCACCAAATTCATGTCCTTGTTTTCAGTGTCAGTTCAGACATCATTGTTCATCCAGGCATTAAAGATATGAAAAAGGGTTTTTCTATACATATGATAAGAATTTTTACCCAGTCTTAGTTACATTTACTTTATATGCAGTAAATTTCAGTTCTGTTTAATATCTTTATCAACAATCTGGACAAGGAGATCGAGTGCACCCCCAGTAAGTTTGCAGATGACACCACGTTGGGTGACAGTGTTGACCTGCCTGAGGGATCCCTCTACATTGTATGAGGCCAATTGTATGAGATTCAACAAGGCTGAGTGCCAGGTCCTGCACTTGAGTCTCAACAACCCCATGCAACACTACAGGCTTGGGGAAGAGTGGCTAGAAAGCTGCCCAGCAGAAAAGGACCTAGAGGTCATGGTCGACAGCCAGTTGAATATGAGCCGGCAGTGTGCCCAGGTGGCCAAGAAGGCCAAGAGCATCCTGGCTTGTATCAGAAATAGTGTGGCCAGCAGGACTAGGGGAGCAATTGTGCCCCTGTACTCGGCCCTGGTGAGGCCGCATCTCGAATACTGTGTTCCGCTTTGGCCCCCTTACTACAAGAAAGATATTGAGGTGCTGGAGCAGGTCCAAAGAAGGGCAACAAAGCTGATGAACAGTCAAGAGCACAAGTCTTATGAGGAGTGGCTTAGGGAACTGGGGTTGTTTAGCCTGCAGAAAGCAGGGCTGAGGGGAGACCCTTAGTACTCTCTCCAACTACCTGAAAGGAAGTTGTAGCGAGGTGGGTGTCAGTCTCTGCACCCAAGTAACAAGCAATAAGACAAGATAAAAGGGCCTTCATTTGCACCAGGGGAGGTTTAGATTTGGACAAAGGAAAAATTTATTCACTGAAGGGGTTATCAAGCATTGGAACAGGCTGCCCAGGGTGGTTGAGTCACCATCCCTGGAAGTATTTAAAAGATGTGTAGCTGTGGTGCTCAGGGACCTGGTCTAGTGGCGGGCTTGCTAGTGTTAGGTTAATGATTGGACTTGACGTCCAAGGTCAAGGTCCTTTCCAACCTAAATGATTCTAAATGGTTTTGTATTCGATATAGAGAATACTTTTAATATTGCCCCAAAAAGTAGTTCCAAAGTATGTGACAAACTAGTACAGAGAAGACTTTTAACTATATGTGGTATATGTGGTACTTTGTGACTGACACTTGCAGCACTATTTTCAGACACAAGAGCCATACAAAGATATTTATTTCAAGATGATGCTGTATTCAACATAAAGAAAGTTCTACAAACTAGGGAATGATCTAGACATCCTTAATGAAGCTTATGAAAAGGCCAAATAGGTTGGGGAAGTGAACACAGTTCTTCCAGGCTTTTGGGGTGAAGGTGGAGGGAGCAGGTAGTATAGTCTTTTTGTTCCATGTAGAAACATACTGAGATTTTGAATGGCCATTTAGACCAAAAAAACCCAATTCAAAACAAAAGACATTCATCTTCTGACAGAACCAGTCTCATCAGTTTGATAGCTCACATTTAATTTCAGTCAATCATTTCATATCTTTGTACACTCTCTTATTACTTACAAAAAGGAAAGCACACAGTAGGTGATGCTGTGATATTATACATCAGAAAGAGCCAAATCAGTTTTTCTCATAAACAAAAGACCAATGCACAAAAGTGGCAAAATATTCTCTGCTCTGCTAACCAAGATTATCCCATGATCCTGCATAAACCTCCTGAATTTTGCTGGCATTTTCCCAGAGCCCAGGGACAGTTGTGTCCTTGTATTTATTGTATTAACATACTTGTACCTAAGCATAGAAGACTTCATGATTCTTTCCTAAGAAGAAGAAGCAGCAGCACCCACTGGCACCAAGAGGTTGTTCCAAACTCTGACATGGATCTGTCATTGAAGAGTTCCAGATTGGGCTTAGGCTATATTTGTCTTCTCCCTTGGACCATTCACCAGGAGGAGGATCTATGGCTGTAAATCCTGATTGAAAGCCTGACAGGTTGGAACCTGGCAATTCAATGCTGAAGTCAGTTATTTCACACTTAGTCAGAAACATTATCATCCACTCTTTCTGGTGAAAGACAGACTTGGAGGCTCAGTAACTTGCATCCCACTCAAGACATATTTCTTCAAGAAACTGGCAATATTATTAAACCAATTTTTTTTTGACATAGTTTCTATGACATTCACAAACTCAAACAGCTTTCCTATATTTTCTTTCTTTCAAATACAACGTTGCCTCTATTGTTTAAGAATTTCTAAGCCAACCCTTCAAAGTTATTAATAAGCAGCTAAATTGTTTAATTGGCTTTAACTCCTTGCTTCATCAAGCTTCTTAGAGTTCCACTCACTCCTCTCCAACCATGCATCATGATCTGACACTGATTGACACACAAAAGCCCTGATAGGAGGCTATCAAGTAAAAATTAAGTAATCAGAGTGACTGATAGAGTCCTTTTCAGGGATTAAATGAAAATTAAATGGTCAAATTTCAACATAGTGTGAGTTAAGGGTGGGGTGCTAAGACGGTCATTGTTGCAGATGAATATTTATTACTGATCTAGAAAACAGACTAATGAGTTGACAAAATTTATCTGTGGTGTAAAATTGTCTCAGCTGGAAGAGATCTAAATTATGAAGCCATCTCTAATTTCAATATATTGAGAATCAAGTACCCAGACAGGCACTTCAAAACAAATGCTATTGATCACCCAAATATTCTGGAGAGATTTGTAAAGATGTCTGTAAAGATGATCTCAAATGAGAAGAGAAGGTAGGAGAGCTGGTCAAGCCATTACGGAAAATAAAGGCAGAACCTCTTTTTTTTGTACAGGAACTGCTGAGAGAAAAAAAGATTTGTCTTCTCAGTAACTTAATGAAAGCTTAAGAGGAAGTGGAAGTACACAAAGGATGTTCAAATTACTGTCCTCATATACATATTTAGACTTTATATCTGTCATTTGGAATATATTTATATTGACCTATATATTTGGAATATATTTATATGACCTATTTCACACATCCACAGAATATGTCTATGTGTCCCAGCACATCACTGTGTACAGATGCCAGGATGCTTCCTGACTTCAGTAAGGGCATTTCTCCATTACAGTGACTACTGCCACTGAGACATAGCAGCACCCTCCATGCAAATGTGTCTAAGTGTTTTTCAAAGATTAAACGAAGCCTTGAAAAATACCTACTGGAAAAGTGGAAAATACTATCCTGTTAAAAGCTGTCATATGATCTGGTATAGAGTAAAAAGCTCTTCATGGCAGCTGAATCAGGTAAGGCTTTGTAGCTCAAACACAGAGTAAAAAAGGGAACTGGGAGAGTCCTTGGCAGGAAGAAGTGAAAAGTAAATCTAAAAAGATACAGTCCTGAGGGAAACATAAGACATTTTTGGAGACTATATAAATGAACAGAAAAATACACATGGGGCAAACTAATATGTATTCTAGCCACCGGCTTCTACTATTCTAGAGAAAAGGTATCTAGCTATAGATTTGTACCAGAGCAAAGATGAGTCCTACCTAGGCCACATACTGCCTTGTGTTTGAGCCTTCCAAGTCTCCAGAATAAAAACCTGAGAAGATTCAGGTTATCATAGTTGTTTTGCTCCATGCTTCCAAAAAGCACCTTTTTCCCCCACACAAAGAATTACATCTCCCACTCCAGCCCTGTCATGAGGAGAATTGGTTAATGTTCTCTCACTCCTTGGATTTAACACAAATAGCTTCCTGAAAGGTTTGAGCACCATGACCATAATTAAATCTGCAGTAATTGATAATGCAACAACAGCAAGCAAGAAAAGCAAGCAAGCTTCTCCGTCTGACATTTTTTAAAGCACAGATAACACAGAGGAATAAATTGGCAAAAAAATGCAGGAAGAAAAAAAAATCCCTTTTAGATCAGGAGACCAAACCTTTGCCTCTTGCCATAATGCCCCAAACCACATGGTCTTACCTGTTGGTTTTTTCCCCCCATGTCACTGTTACATCAATAGAGCCACCGGATTTCTTCTAACTAAACTTTTGATCCCACGTTTGCTACTGCTTATGTTGCATTTACTGTGTTCCCTAATTCATCTGAGGACGAGTTGTTCTGTTGTTGGTTCTTCTCATGCTTCACTTGGTCTACTTGTGCTTAGCTGACTTTCCTTTCTGAAGTTTTTCTACCACTCTGCAACAACTGGTGCCTAACAATCTCTCAGGAACATGGGCTCAATGAAAAACATGAGTTGCAAAAGCCTTTGCAACCAGTTAATACTTGTTTGAGAATATAAGTTACAAACATGCTACAGTGTGTAATTGCTTCCCAGAATGTAATACCTTTCTGTACATGTGCAGTGTAAAGTATATCTTTTTCATGATTGTATTCTATTAGCAATGGTGAGTCACACCAGCACTTCAAAGAAGTGGAGTAGCACTTTCATTGGGAAGAAATGTGATGGACTGGGAGACACTGAGGGTTTTTTTTTTTCCCCTGCACCAGAAGTTCTAAATCAGTTCCCACCACAACCTTCATCATCTCAAGTGCCTTCATCAAATCTCCAGAAACCTTTTCACTAAGATTGAACTCTCTCTGCCTAGCACCATAATGCAAGCCCATTTCATTTTAACTAAGGTAGGTGAACAATCAATATGAACAGCACATCAGCCTTGACCAGTCTCCTCCCAGCCTGGTTTGAAGTTGGCAGCACAAATACTTCTCCTCTGATCACACACGCTAAAAGGACTATTTCTACTTGAGCCAACTTAGGCAGGTTTGACTCATGTTCTCTCTTTAAGGCATCTCACAGGGAGCAAACTGCTAGTAGCATCACCATCTCATATCTCCTTCCAGTTTCCTGAAAAGGCAAAGTTTACATGATACAGAACAGACATCAAACATTAAACAGATTGTCAATACACATGAAATAAAAGTAAACTTCACTGGAATCTAGATTTTAAAATGCATTGAAAGAATAAGCAAGTTAAAAGCATTAACTATCAGGGAACTCTCTCATTTTCTTACTAGCCAGGCTAATCTTTTTATAGTATCTTCAGTTTCTTTTGTATGTGTGTGCATTCCTTATCTCCTGGGTAACAGCTCCATAAATCCTCTCACCCTCTTGATACGTTCAAGGATAGATGAGGAGCTCCACCATGGCAGAATATTTCATGTCCCTGCACAATTACACAGCATGTTCCTTGACTAGCAGCTGTTAAATACAAATCTGCACTGGCACACCGTATTCCTCAGCACCTCAAAAAAATTAGGTCTCCTCCACAAGTAAGCAACAATGCACCACTCCTTGCTGAGCATATTACACGGTATATACCACACTTTCCCACTCCATTTACACTCACATTGTTGCCGTGTTCGACTTATTTTCCTATGGTTTGCAGCACACTGACTTATGATCCAAAATTTGGGCACCTGGGCATTACTATAATGCAAATGCTAGCTATGTACATTATAAAGCCACAGCAAAAGGCTTCAAGATCTCCAGGTTTTAAGACTGCAAACCTGAAGTTACCATTGACACAATCATACGATCGTATTATCATCAGCCAAGTCATCTTACTCGAAAGCTGTCTGGATTTTCAGTATCCTTAAAGGTTGCTATATTCTTCCTTAGACTGAAGACAAAAACAAAAACAAAAACAAAAAAAAAGAAGAGAGATGATTAATGCCATTTCCTGGTCATCTCATTAACAATATATTTCCACATTGTATAACAGCCACTTAATGTGACATGCGTTTACAGAGCTAGTTTTCAAAGTCCTGCAAGAATTGTATCCTTTTATCTGAACTACTTAGAACATGTGAAAACATTTGAACCTGTTAATTATCTAAAAGAGTTAAAGTGCTTTTGGTTTTATTAGCAGCCACATGGTTTCTTCCTTGCTATGCAACATGATTCAACACATGCCTGATAACACAGCCACAGCGTACTCATCAGTAGAAAAAAACCCAGCACTCTGGAAATTACTTATCTGGATAATACCATGAAATAACTGATTGTAAGTCCAAAGAAGGATAACGAAAATGGTGAAGGACCTAGAGCACAAGTCTTATGAGGAATGGCTTAGATAACTGGGATTGTTTAGCTTGGACTGAAGGAGAGGCAGAGGGGAGACCTTATCACTCTCTACAACTATCTGAAAGGAGGTTGCAGTGAGGTGGGTGTTGGTCTCTTCTCTAAACTAACAAGTAATAGGACGAGAGGAAATGGCCTCCAGTTGCACCAGGGGAGGTTTAGATTGGATATTAGGAAATATTTCTTCACTGAAGAGGTTATCAAGCATTTGAACAGGATGCCCAGGGAAGTGGTTGAGTCACCATCCCTGAAGGTATTTAAAAGATGTGTAGATGTGGCTGGCACCTGTGGATGTGGCTTGGTGGTGGGCTTGGCAGCGTTAGGTTAACGGTTAGACTCAATGATCTTAAATGTTTTTTCCAACCTACACGATTGTATGATCCTGTGATTCCTAACACATGGCTCCTGGAGACTGTCTGAAGGTACAGTTCAATGCCAGCCCAAGGTGTAATAACCAAAACCAAGGAGTTAGTAAGGAGCAGTGAGCTATTTGCTCAGTTTAGGGATGCAGGCAGGCAGTTTTCCCATGTTTAATAAGTGCAGTGTGTGTAGTAAAGACTTAAGGTCAGGTCTTCCCCTTCACCAGAACTGCAGAGTGAAACAGGGGAAGTCCTGCCGAGGGGCAGGTAAGGACTTCAGCTTGGGCAGAACTGGATTTTGCACCAGCCCTTTTTGCTTCCCCTTCATCCCTACTTGACATGAAAGGCATACAAGGGAGTCGGCGCATTTACTGGTAAACATAACAGCAAAGAGACAGCCTATCTGCACTTCATAGATGTCCAGCATTAGTCCCATCAGTCCCATGATCCCACTGGCCACCATCTCTCCATGGCCAGCTGCACCACAGTGTTAGCTTAACCTCCCCAAGCTTCTCACCTTCACATCAGTGAGCATTAGTTCATGCACATCATTCATCTTCTGTGATGACTCCATCAATAAAAATTGGGTGAAACACTGCCTTTATATATACCCCACAGTTAGATGTACCCTGTATTTTCTTTTCTGCTCTGCAGTCCAGGGCTGCATTTCCCAAACCTTCTCTAATCCCAACCACAGCTGCAGCTGTTTTGGGTTTTTTTTTGCTGGTGTTTTGTTGTTGTTGTTGTTTGGTTGGGTTTTGGTTTTTTTCTGTCAGACTTACCATCCTAGTTAATTTAAGTTCTTTTGTTCTTAGGAGCTAATTAAGTAATTGCTGGCCTGACTGGCAGAATGCTACATTGTGAGGATCAAGTTTTACTCCTGACTGGCTTTTTTTCAGGGAATCTTATGCAATTTGCTTCATGTTTCTGCTACCTCTGTTTCCATGTATGTAACTAGGAAACAAGAATCTTTATCTCTTTGAGAATTTGAGGAATAGAATTTTGTAGGCAGTAGGTAACAGTTATATATTAATACCACTGATTCCATAATTAGGCACTTAAATAACCCTTTTTCAGGATGCTGTGTATACCCCAACCATCATATCTAAAGAATTATTTCAGTAATGAGTTGGTAAGCATTATTATTCTTCTTCTGTAGGCAGAAATTGAATGCCAGTTATTTGATCTCAGGTCGGCAACACACCACACACAGGGCTGCAGTAGTGATTAGAGTTTTGGTCCTGACACAGCTCAACGTCAAGAATATCTGGAGAGGTTTTCAGAGATTTCACAAAGTTGCTTGCACAGCACCTTGTGGGGAGCCACAGTAGAAAACTAGTCACCACTAGTCAATGTTGGGGTACATGCCACCACACATTTCTACCCGTAAATGAAAACATTGTTTTGAAAACCAACCATTGTCTCCCACAAGACATCCTATCACCCCTCGGTGAGATTGTGCCAAGGCAAAGATGAGTACACCATGTGCAAGCAGTACACACACTTCATTGCTCGCTTGAGATGGATTAAGATGAGAAGCCTCCATGATTTCTGGATCTAGAGCACTGTAAGGCTAGATTGATGAATTATCTCTCCTTCTCTTTCAGCTGTCAAGCTGCAACTTTTTTTCAGCGCAGAATATTATTTCCTTTTGCTTCAATCATTTTTCCACAATCCTTTCTCTTAGTGCAGCTGTAGCTCCACTTTGTGGAAGATGAGGATAGCAGAGAGTGACCCAGGTGTGTTAACTGCCAGATTGTGCAGAGTTTCTGGACCTGGCAGATGTATAAAAGATGCAGGTCTTCAGAATCAGCCAACAACTATCAGTGACGACCAAGACCATGCCTCATTCTTTTTTAACTTGAAAGGCATTCAAATATTTCCAAACACCTTGCTGTACTTCTTCCTCCTACCTATTTGTAAATATACAAAAAACAACTGTAAAATCCATCATGCAAAAAACTGAAAGGAAATGTATTTCCTCTATATCTACATACGCAGCCATGGAAACTGCCTGACCACAGATTTATTTTTCATAAAGAAGGATGAAGATTTTCCAACCTGTTCAGTACCCTGTTTAATATTCTGATACAAATTAATGTATTCCATCTCTCAGGAAATTCTCCAGTTCTAGGGTTAATGCTGGAGCTGAACTGTCATGGGTTTGAGTGACTAGAGGCTACAGTTATGAATGCTTTTAAAGGTATTAAATCATTAATACTTGAATTATATTTACCGATTCTTTTTAAAATATGTTTTCCATATAATGGAAGAGGACTGGGTTTCTGACAGGGCTACCTACTGACTGAACAGAACTGAAATAATTTTTCAAGGATGGCACTTGGAATAGACTTTCTTTAAAAAATGCTGGTACTTCTGGATGCTGCAAAATCCAATTCACTTTGTAATGAGGGTGGGGATTCACCTTAAGACATCTGACTACAGGTACCCACATACAGGTGTCTACAAGTGTACCTGATGCTTCCAAGGATAGGCAGTAGAGATTTGGCTAATGAAACAGCAATTTCACACCCAAGGCAGCAGGTGTGTGTGTCAGGCAGCAGCATTGTTCTCTGAGCTCCAGTGACTTATCGTGGGGGTTCAGGCACTCAGCGCTCATGCCGAGACCTGGGAGGAGGAACCTCAGTTTAATGGCAGCTTCAAAATAAATCTCTCCCAAACCATCCAAAACTGTCCTCTGACAAGTTGGCCCTTCACAAGGCAAAGTGTTTTTCTGGCACTTAGCTTTGAAAAGACTGTGGAGACGTTTAGGAACCCCTCTCAGTGCTGGCCCCGTTCTGTGCTTCAGTGGAGCATGCTCGCTTAATTCTAAGTACATGTCATGTCAGACTGGCAAGAGCTGTAAAGCCTCACCAAGTGCTGGTCTCGTCAATTCAATCAAAACCATGTCAGAATAAGAGGAAGAGAGAAGCTGGATTATCCTTTTAGTAGGTGAGGGCATAATCTCAGCATTGGATTTTAGGGCTAACGCTTTTAATGCTTTGTAGGCTATACTCAAACCAGCCTCAGCACAAAAAAGTGAAAGCAGCGAAGGTGCTTTGAAATGCTCCCTCATGGCTCTGTTGTCTCAGTAATTTCATTTCACACCTTCTCTGTGGAGAAGGTCCTAGGTCTCTGTGAGGAGCAGGAGATAGACATGTTCTGAACAATCTTCACAAGGCATTTGAGGACTTTTCAGCAAGGGGGAAAAGTAACAATGTTTCTGGCATGACATGGAAAGTGCTGAGGAGGGTACTTCAGCTTCTACCACCTGGAGCTCTGAAGACTACACGCAGCATCCAGGAATGGACACCCTGCAGCAGCGCAACATACAGCTCTGTCTGCCCAGGCTAACACAAGCAGGGAGAGCACTGAAAAATCCACAATGGCCCAAAGGAAGAACATAAGAAAGCTGGATGCCTCACTTCCATCCATACACTCCTGGGATATGCACAGTCTTGAAGGGTGGTGCAAGCAGGCCTGAAGCCTTCTCACTGAGGGCTCAGCAGGACAGTGTTGGCGCTGACGAATACCAAGGGAACTACACCAAGCTCTCCTGCTCAAGAAGTCACAGCTGTGGAGAGAAAGGGTTTGAAAATATTTTGTTTACTTTAAAGACATTCAAGGAAGGAACGCAGCTAGTAAGTCACTACGGCATGTCCCAGGCCCAAGGACACCATGTATATCCTCAACCACATTAAGAAGTAAGCAGCCATTTGGAGCACAAGCAGCAGCCCTTGTTTCAGGATTGCTGCCAAACACCTCACGCTAGTGCTAAATGCTGACAGTTTCGGGCTTTAAATTCCCACCAGCTCTTCACACAGACCATTCATCTGGGGGGAGTTTCCCAAGCAGACCTCTTTGGATAAATTGTCTTTCTTTCCAGGGTTTAGCATAACATCAAGGAAGCAGACCATATAAACAGTCTGAGCCTCTGAATGAAAGGAATGCGGAGAGGAATGGAGATGAAGCACTCGAATGTAATTCCTGTAAACAAACCCATCAGCTTCTTTTAAATTAAACACAAACCTACCTTCCCACCGCTTATAGGCATGGCAGCTCAGTAAATTCCTGGGAAATATGAGAGGCAGTGGAGTAGCATGCAAAAAGACACTGCTTTAAGGAAATTAAATTTATGAGTCTAAAGCCTGTACTGTTGTGAGGCTTTGCTGTTATGCGACAGTAGTCCCCAAGCTGCAAATTAGATGTTGAATGCATTTAAAAAATTCATTAGACTTCACAATACAGTTAACATGTATCTTATCTATTTGATACTTGTTTTAAAAACAGCTTCCCCACCCCCCCCTCCTTTTCTTTTTTAAATATCATCAAAATCAATAATTTTGCAAAGGAAACCTAGAGGAATAACTGCAAAGACAGAATTAGTGTCTGAATTTGCATATGTGAATAAAGTGATGAAGCAGAAGACAACGACAATAATTCTGAAGGTTATGAAACGTTAGCATGACAATTTCACAAAAGCAGTTATGCTTTTATTTTTTAAGCTCTAGGGCCCTGTCATGTTCCTCGTTAAGTGCCGTACAGGCTGCCGTGTAGTATGCAAACGCCACCAGGAGATGTCAGGCACGAACCGTGATGGGGGGCAGCAGGGACGATGCCCGAACAAGCCAGACCCACAGAAATAAACACTCAACCGAAAAGCACTTGACAGGCACAGATGTCACTACTAATACTGTCTAATTACGCCATACTTAAGGAAAATGCCAATTTGGAAAAAAAAGAAAACAGAGTTTCTGATGCTGTTCTATCTCGAAATCAAAAGTAAAAATATATTTCTCATCCACTCACCAGCTCTTTCAATATTTCAGAACAATTCCACTAAGACCTGAATGTTTCAAATCAACATACCTGCACAGGTGCCGTTGTACACCCATGCACACACGCACAAACCTCCCCACAACTCTGGGATCAAGCACAACATCTGCTTGATATGTGCTACAGCAACTTCCAGAAGCTGAAGTTTGTGTATTAGACATAACAAAGTCCATATGACCGAACAGATTTTAAAGCAATTCGTTAGAACACTTATCTAAGAAACGCAGAGCAAATTGTGTTTGACTGTTGCACCTTTCATTTCTGCAGGTTCCCTTGCAGGGTACTCAAGAGAAGACATTGATTACTAAGAATAGAACAGAGTTTAGTCTATTGTAGACCTAAAGGTTTATGACATTTAAGATTACAGTCCTTATCTACTCTGTGGCTTTTGCTCTTGCTACAAAAGATTTTACTGTGGTAGGTTTTTTTGACTTCTTTCCTATTTCCTTATACCCATCCATAATCTTTATGGGGCACTGGGATGACAAATTGAGCAATAACAACCCCCTCGTGTGGATTCATTTCTGCCCAGTGGCTAGTGCTAGGGCACGCAGTAACAAGTCATCTCTCCGAAGACATTCTGAACAAATGGAAACTGACAATTTTCAGACACTGGATTGCAAGTCACATTTCTTTTTACATTAAATTGTGAGTGTTCCTACAGAAACAGTAAGTGCTTTACCAGGTTTATCCCCCTATAGATTTGAGAACATGTGACGGGACGGACTGTCTTGCCATTCTAAATGGCAGTCCCCAAATGGTTCACATTCACATAAAACCAAGAAACAGAACAGTTTTGATTTCAAATGAAGAGCCGGTGTCCTTTTTCAATTCCCCAGGACAGAAGGGTTTTCTGTCCCAGCCTTCAGCAAAAGGCAGGGTGGGGGGCATAGATTTTTGGTTCAACTGTTCTTTACAAATGGAGATCTGAAGAGTACTGTCTCCAGCATTAAAAACACAATTAAAACCAAGTTTACAGTAAGAAAGTACTGCCTTGAAAATTTTCACAGCCTTAGAAAAAATAAGCAACAGATACTGTTTAGTAATGAATTATGAAAATTATTTACAATAGTATACCAATTCAATTATCTTAGAAATTACTGTTCAAAGTTTGAGAAGATGCGCTGCTCCAACACTGCAACTTCAGTAATGTTTTCATTTCCTGTAGCCATAAATTTGGCACTTACTGTGCATAACTCATAGAAATTGATTGCAATTATATTAGGATGTTTTCCTTTGTCATTTTGTTTCACTTGAATTGAGTAAAATCAAGATAAACCACACCTAACTTGAGTCTCATTCAATCACACACCCCTATCTACCCCATGCCAAAGCAGCCTGGAATTACTTAAAACCTCTACTCCATCTACTGACCTGTAGTACTGGAATTTGTAACAGAGTTGATAAACTAACACTGCAGGTCAAGGGAGGAATGCTGGAAATGGGAGACAGTAAACAGACCAGCCAAGAGACGCGACTTCATCCAAACTCCGTCTCCTGAGGAATTCGAAGGCTGAGAGAGCAGCACATGGTGTCCTCACACACCTTCAGGGCCCTGTTTCTAAGGACTAGCTAGAACTGTTCAACTTTCTTTTATGAAATACATTCTGTGAAATGAAATGACATTAAAATGTTCCGTATTGGAGGAAAGACAGACAAATAATTTTTATTCCCCCTTGAATCAACTTGGCATGCGAGTCCTCACCTGGGCAAAATAACGTGAGCCCCACCTCTTTCTTCTGAGAAAAACTTACAAAGGCTCTCAATTAAAAAGCAGTCTGCCCTATTTCTACCTTGAGCAAGGCTCATGGAGCCCCAGCATCCCCAGCCCTCTCTCGACCCAGCCCAGCACCAGGTCTGGAAGAGCGTACAGGCAAGGTCTCTGAGAAGCAGCTGCCCCTAGAAACAGCCGATTGAAAGTTATCTCTTGACTGAGATAACTAAATATCTCTATTTAAAGAGGCTATTGAAAACAAAAAAGCTAGTTTTGGATGGAGTTCATATCACCTGTTGTATATGGTCTAGTATGTATATAATCCAGTAATAAACTGGATAGAGATCCTGTTTCCTCAGCACCAAGTCAGAGAGCAGGGCAAAGAGAGTTGTCAGAGAGACACTATTATTAATTGTCCAGAGAAGTCAGTGTTTCAACCAGTTTGATTTAAGCAGCCTCTGGTCAAGCAGGCTACGGGATTTCTCTCTCCCAGACTCTTCAGCACCGCATCCAGCCGGGTCCCTCCTGAGGGCCGGCATCCTTCTCTAGTCATCATGCTGCCGAAAGAGATTTCATAAACAACTTAATACCAGTGGTTTCCCAACTGTGGGCCACAAATCACATGGCCTTGATCTACAGACAGCTGGCTAGCTCTGTCAGGCTGACTCCACTCATCTCACTTAGGAAGAGAAACAACATATGAGAGAAAAATGTACCGAAGAGAAAAATGGATTGTACAGTTGCATCTGTATTAAATTAACAGAAATGGAAAGAAAATCTTATAGCGAAACAAGCTAGAAACACAGATGCTTTCCTACTCTTGCTTTTCCATGTAGGCATTTTCTGTAATCACTACAGAAGTAGTTACACAATCCTGAACACATCCTCTATTTAACGTGATTATATTTGGGAGGAAGCTTGGGAATTAGTTTTTGTTCTTGTACAATGAAATTACTTGTGGTGAGACTGCCCTCTTCCTGGCTTTCTGGCATACAGCTCTCACAAGAGGACTGCATGGTGACAAGGGAAAGTACATGGAGACTAATTAATCTTGTGTTGCATCTGTTTTTAATTCCTAATTTAGAAATATATTAACAACAGACTCTAGAATGGCCATCCGAAAGTTCTGGGCATGTTTTCCAAACAAGCAGCTCTCCTATAACACTAAAACCCATTAAACCACAGTCTTAGCAATGATCATCAAACCTCTCATCTCCCCGTCTAAGAAATAACCATTTCAAATCCTCCCCCTACCCTTTTACACTAACTGGAAGAAAAGGGAAGGAATGAGAAGTCTTTACAGTGTCTAGATAGCTAGAACATTAGTTCTCTGGAGTACTAAACATGAGTTACGAAACACAGAAAATTCCAGAGTTGAGGAGTCCTTGTGGAAAACCTTACACTAGCAGACCTATCCCCTTTATAGAAAAAAGTCCCTCTTAAACAAAATCAGAATCCTTCTACAGCAGATGAGATGGGAAAAGTAAGCTCTGCTTCCTTCAGATGAACCTGATGCTATGAATGACCTAATGGCATTTCTCCCTCCTTTTAAAGGATACTTTCAAAGGACAAGATGCTGCCCAGGTTCTTTGTTTTTTAACACAGAGCACTACAACCACTCCACTCTAAGATCATCCCATGCTATTCTTCAGCTTTGCTCGCAGACCTTACTCTTACTTTCCTGTCATTCAAAGGAATAGGTTATTACTGCTAGTGACACCGGTCTGTAGAGTTTGCAGTGCTCTGTCCTTCCTACCACTACTCAAATGCCCCCTTTCCTCAGTGAAGAAAGTCCCATCACAGCCATCCCATTATCTCTTCACAAACTGTCTTTTACAAATTCTGTCTGATTCTCCCAGAGTTTGCAAACTCCCAGATTTCTGTGTCTCCACCGAACCAACCTTGCTGTCAGCGAGTATCAGAGACTCACCCAAATGGTAATTTCAAGGAAAGCCCTCATGCAGTATGCAGCAGCACATGCACACTCACAGCTCTTGCTCACAATTTGCTACTGCTTCTGCTGTGCCGCCTTCATCACTTACAGAGTTTCTCACTTCTCCTTATACTACATATCACCAAGACCACTTTCAAAATTAAGTGTGCCAAATACACTTTTGAAATATATCTGAAAATATGTAATAGGTTTTAAGCCTTGTACCACAACATTCACCAGAGATCATATAGGCTTAATAACAGTACACAGATTTTTTTTATCAGCTGAAAACTGACACAAGCTGTAGCGTTTAAAAGATTATCTGCCTGAAAAGAAAGAACCTCCTCCTCTCACCTTTCACTGCCCCTAGTCTGGATGCCTTTCTAAGTTGACTGGATGCCTTTCTGGTTGACTGCTATTATTTTGCTGAGTGCTGGGACAGGCTGTCTGCTGGCAAGAGGACTCCAGCCTCCCTCCTCTCGCATTTGACTTAGTGTGCCCATTTTGTTTTAAAGCCTTATTGCAACATCCTGTTCTTTTATACTCTGACCCCTCTTCTGTCTCTTTCTACTTCCTCTGCACTCCTTATCAATTACTCTCTATTGCACTAAAAAAAAATAAAGGGAAAGACAAAATCAGTACATGCAAGAACTTATTTTTAAATAATAGTTCCCGAAGTTCAGCACAGCCTAGCTACTGAGATAACAATTTCCACGTCAACATATCAACCAAACAACATTGTCTTTTCCCCTCCCAAGCCAAATATCATCATCTCGTACAAATATACTCCTTGACAAGTGTACCTGATGCGCCTCGATCCCTACCCGCCATCCAGCCTGACCTTTGCTCGTGCTCCAGTCTCTCACCGACACACCCTAAATTCTCGCTGTGACACACAAACAAAAAAAACTGTAGCAGACCTGCAATCAAGTCGAGCATCATAAAAAGTGTAGTTAAGAGGAAAGAGGAAAGGCTATAAAACACACCCAGCCTTTTCTCCAACTGTATGATACTGGATTTGAAGCAGAAGCTTGCTTCTCTGGCCTTGCAGCTTCCAACCCTAGGCTGGGGATCCCCAGAGCCACATTAGTAAGAAGTGTTGCAGTACACAGGTATTTGGTGTTTGCAGCTCATTGGGCAGAACACGACTCACTCGGAACTTGTGCTAAATAAATGTGTTTCCTTTTCTGTTTTGGAAAAAGGTCTAACATTTAGTTATATTCTATGCTCATTGGGATATTATTTTCTAGAGATCTGATTTCTTAAACACCAAACAAAATATTCTTCTGAATGTCTTTTTATCTCTTCTTGCAAGTGCCAAGAATGCTTAACAAGATAAATAACATCATGTAATGCAGGGGACAAAACTGGGGAGAAAAAAGTTCTGCACGGCCCATGATTTCAAGTTTGGATGCTTTATTCAAGGTGATTTAATTATTTTCTTAAAAAGGTTATTAAAGTTAAAATCCAAAGTAACACTTGCAAGATCTCAAAACAGTTTATTACTTTAATTTCTGCATAATGATGAGGAAAAATATGTTTTGTTTCAGTCTCTTTGGTGAGGAGATATGGCATCTTGCCAGATTACAGGGAGGAAAAATCCACTTAGTGCCAACGCCTAGTAAACTGCATCCTGTGTCTCAGTGCCTCGGTGCTGAACAAGGCGGCTGACAAATCAATAGGTGACTTGCTTTAAAACCTTCCTCTTTCTGAGTATCAGGACATGTTGTTATTTGCAAAAGAGCAGGGGGAAAGATGGGTAAAAATTTCACGGAGGAAGAACAGAGGAGGAACATGACATTTTGCCAATTTGCAAATAAATGGAAGCTGATTCATCCTGTCCAGTGGGTTTTCATATCAGCACTCGGTTAATGATACTGCCCTGAAATTTGTTGGTTCAGCTGTCTAGCTGCAGCAGCTTTGCAGACAGCACACTAGATCACCTAGTACGTGGCCTGAGAGAGGAAAAAGACAAACAGAAAGTGCTTACCTGCGACTCTTCCTCCCCGCATAGGTACTTTGGTTGTTTACTTTCTCCAATCACACAGTTCTGACTGCAGAATGGGGCCAGAAAAGATTGCTAATGGATTCAAATATTGAGTATTTGGCAGCACCAACACAGGCATTTCCTGAACCCTTCAGTTAAGTGTTTCTGCCTCCATGGCATTAAAAAAATGAGTAAAATACACACAACACTCCAATTACAGAGGTAAACAGTAATCTGCTAGGATAATCTTCCTTAGATTAAGAATGTAAACTGAACTATATTTCAGCTTAAGCACTAAAAATCTCAAGAGATATCAATAAGGCAAGACATAACAGAAGTAAATGAAACCACAAAAAAGGACAATTACACTCTTCTACTGTATAATCCTCAAGTAGTCAAACGAGATCTGCTTGTCACTGAAGTGTCGTAAGAAATAATTCAATGCTGTTGAAGAAAAAAGGATAGTGAAGTGACAGAATGAAAAGTTCGAGTCTTTATTTACCTGCAGATTAGACAGAAGCACCAAAGCAGAACACCTGAGAAGTCTGCATCTTTGCTTACCTACAGAATACACAGACTAAAGACATGAATGAGCTTTATTCATCAATTCCAGTAATACACTGGCCTTTTGGATATAGGAGTTTAGCTTCTACTTTGAATACTTCTTTGACCTCTCATCTGAACATCCAATTTACAACCCTACTGGATCTCTATGACCAAAATTCAGAATGGCGTATTGCTCTGCGTTACACAGGTAGCCTTGTGAACACCCGCCAGCCACTGCTGCCACTGAATCAGTGAACATTTCTACTTCTTATTACAAACCCCAAATAGCAATACACTTTCTTCTACTGGTGGAGTAAGTTACATAGTTATTGCCAGGAACAGTTTCCAAATATTGGAATCTACTCCCAAAGAAGGAAGCCAGTACAATTCTATCTGCTCTCAACTGCCTCAGCTGAAATATTAACAGTGTCCAAAAAGCTGCGTAAACTCAATGGAGAGGTTGCCAAATGAAAAGGACGTGATTCCTACATAGAGAGTTTCCCAGTGGAGACTTGCTGACAGCTGCTTAGAAGGAATCGGAACGAAGAACATGCTTACAGAGCTGCACCAGCTGCTTTCCAAATAAGAAGCGCCTTTCTTGAGATCCTTATCTGGTTCTGGGCTTTCACAATTGACTGCACCCAGAGGAGTATCTTTCTCCTGCTACTATGCAGATCAACCAAAAATACACACATGAAATCTCAGTGAAACAGCTAAAGTTAAGAAAGTGAGTAACAAATGTTGCTGAATACTAAAGAAAGTAGGAAAATGTAAATAATGTTTATATTTATCTCATTTTTTAGTCTTAGCTATTACAGGTAATAATGATTGCAGTTCCTGCAGGAACATGACTTTCAAGCCATCAATTTTTGGATTACAATTTTTAGTATTAAAAAATGATGGATCATTACACCAGCAGCTAATTCTAGTTATCATTTCCTATAACAAAAGAGTTAATTTTTCAAACAAGTACAGGTATTTAAATGGATGTAGAGGAAACACCTGAATACAGAGTTTTTTCAGTTACATAAAAATATCCTTCTAACCTCCTAAGCATAAACTATGATACATATATTTGTAATTATTATAAACGCTTTTTAAAAAATCATACAAGGACCACCACTTTAGAATGGGCATAGTAAATTACATTAAAATGTACCAAATCACTTCACTTAGTAACATCATATACAATGTGCCTTTTAAAATATTTTTTTTATTTTGTTCTGTAACACTTGCATACTACTATCCGGCACATTGCAAAGGCAGTTATCTTTCACATTTCATAAATCTCTCAGCAGTTGTTGAAGACTTTCTTATATTTAAATCTGCAGGATGCAGCAACACAGCTCTCAATACAAGCAAATCACAAGTCCTCCAGAAAGTAATGATTCTTTAGCAAGGGGATCCCACCATATCCTGAGAATCAGCTGTATCACATTTCTGCTAGAGATGTAAATACTCAGGGCTAGCCCCATGCATTCCCAAATGAAACATCAAACATGCCAACTGATATTACTGCAGTAGTACCACAAATTAGGTAATAATTGGAAGGCAATGTCCAAAATTTCTACCTACTCATCTACAGCCTAGCAAGGTCTAGGAAAGACATGATCAAAGCTGTGATTTTAGATAGCAATTTGCATGTCTTGAAGGGTGGAAAGTCATATTCATTTTTAAGTATTTGTGCAAAGGTGAGCAACTGAAAGGCTGGAGATCACATTTTTCTCATAAAAACACCAACCATACCGTAGTGATAACTGGAATATTTTTTTATATTTTTATAAAATAAATTATCCAGTTTGTCACCCTTTCCTACATGAAAAAAAAGTTGGAGAAAATTTAGATTTTCTTCTTCCTTACACACCTATTCTTCTCCCTAATATTCAATCCTGCACAGTCCCAAACCATGCATTTTGTCCCTATTTTCTCCCTGCTTTTAACCATCTTTATAAATCCTAGAATCTGAACAGTGAAAATTGAAAGTGGACGGTCTTTTTAATGTCACTTCTCATACAAAGCCAAAGCAACACAATTACAGGAGTTTTTAAGTGATATTTTATTACAAATTAAAGCAAGCAGATGCAGTTAAATGGGAAGAAAGAGTGATTCAGTTGGGAACAATTAGCATTTTCTATATAATTGCTTCACAGAGAAATATGAAAGTTATTTCTAGAGAGTCTCAACTTGCACAGCTTCAGTGGTTTGATTGTCTCCACCCATTAAATATATTTGGTAGCTGGCTGTAATCACACTTGCACTGTTGCAATCAAAAATTTAAACTCTAAAACACATCATTGTTGTAATGAACCTCCAGGCAAAAGCAGAGATTAACTTTTCTGAGAGAGATAAAAAAAAAGGTTTCATTCCACAGGCTCCCAGTCTACAAAATCTGATTTCCAGAGATAAATACTAATGGAGAATGTGTCAAGATGCCAAATATCAAGCTGCAGTTTTCTCAAATATAGTCCTGTGCAACAGAAAAAACACAGATTTTCTTTTAAATTATGCTCTGGTTTCTTAGAAAATACCTTGGTACAAAGAAAGAACAAGAGTTAATGCTGCTTTGTTGCAGGAGACTACGCAATAGCTTGTTGGATGAGACTGTAATACCTAAATATCTTCAGGTCATTTCATCAAGGGAAACGCACAAAAATTCCTTGAGTTCCCACCCCAAAAGACTAAGCAGAGATTAAGTTCCCATTTTTGCTGTCACCATATTATAAGTGCATCCTTTTGTTATTTCAGAAAGCAAGGATTTTGTTAGCTGTAACACCTGAAGAAGTAAAAAATAAGAAAATCAATTATAGAACTTGTTCATCTTCAACAGCATTTGTTTACCACAAAAAAGGGAGTATTAGCATCAAATATGCATATGTTTTCATTACCTCCCTTGTTAAAGAAATTCCAGATCTCAAAACAACACTTCATAACTGTTATTTAATATTTTTAAAAATTTACAGAATATTCATTAAAAATCAGTGTAGGCTTGGATTATTATCTCTGCAGTACAGATAGGGCTTTTATTATCTTTCATTACCTGTAACAGAGCTTTACCTTATAACAAATACCTACAAGTCAAAGGCATTCATTAAAGATACCAAAGATGGCATCTTTTACCTCAAAGATTCTAAAACTTACACAATTACTGACAAAGTTTACTGTTTAATCTCTCAGCAATTAACATCACAGCCACAATTCTTGAAGAAAGCCTAAAATACAAATAAAAAGGAAAGAGAATCTCACTTTTCCCACTCCTTCATTAGCAACATCCACTACAATCCCATCACTAATGACTACGTTTTGCACGGTTTGGCCCAAACTAGTAAAAAATGCAAGTCAGGTATTTCTAGAACTGTGTCATTATGCTTTGGGCCCCACTTAAGTGTGTTAAGATTTAAAAGTCTGCTCTAGAGACAGCAACTTTCCCTTAAAGAAAAAGCCTAGGACACAACATTGCATAAGAAAATGAAGTGCTGTCTTTTTACATGGTATAAGGGCCTCCACCCATTTCCTCATGGAATATTCAAGTATGTCAAGTACTTAATATTACTTAAAATGTCTTGAGTGAATGCAGCAATTCTCAGTCAACTTCGCTTACACCAAAATCCCTACTGAGATACTACCTCAAGAAAGGTATGGGCGTTGGCTGTGTAATTAGACCTTCCCACTCAAGGAAAACTAAATGAAATGTAAGCGTCAGTTTCCACACTCAAAGGGTCATCAGCTGCTAGACTGGAAGCTCTCAGCTGCAAGACTGTAGCTATAGGTGGAAAACCATTAGATCTCCATACAGAACTGTACTATTTGGGACTGTAAGACACACATCAGAAGGACATCCCTGTTGTTGAGTCCTGCCCAAACGCTGTCCATATGTCAGCATCGCTCTTAGGTGTTGCATTCCTTCAAAGTTTCCTTTTCATTTTTAATGGAGACTAACAGAACTT
>VZTO01023042.1:40603-68072 GCA_013400615.1 Syrrhaptes paradoxus | reverse complement strand
TTTTTTTTTTTTTTTTTGTCTTTCCCATCTCGAAATACTGGGTTCATGCCTTGGTTTTTTTTGGAGTAAGCAGAAAGGGGCAGAGCTGGGATTGTGTTTTAACTGCATTTCTGCCTGGCTCCTTTTTCGAGTTTAATACGAACACTTGGCTAAATTTTTTTCCCTTTTAGTTTTTTTTTTTCCCTGCAATACAGACACATTTATTTCTAAGACAGTTAGGTCTAATACAAACTGGTGGAGTGCCTGAGGACTGACTAACCAAATGAGCACTTTGGCTTCCACCCGTGTTCATGTTTAAAAATAAAGGCAACCATTAAGCAAACTTTCCTGGACTGGTGGGTTACAGGCATCAGCTCTGCAAAAGCATTGCTGCTCATGCCAAGATGCTTCAGCTCCATGCTGGAACACAGCAGGCCTCCTAAGAGTTGGTGTCTGTTGGATGTTTCCTCCTCCCGCATCACATGTAAGTGCAAGCGATGTCCTGGCAGACAAGTGCAGAGCTGTAGGCAACAGGTCTCCCGGCTGTGCTCCTGCCCTCCATGTTTGTGCACCAGGTGGTGATCCTACCTGCCAGGAGATGACTGAGAAGGAAGCCCAAATTCCTACCAGTCTAACTGCCTATCTCCCATGACATGCTATGCTCTACATGGAAAATGCCCTGCAGACAGGACTGTGTTCCTGGCCGGATTCATACATCTGCATGCTCTGCAGGTCGGACAGCTGGAGCTGCAGGGAGTCATCAAGAGGATGTGGGGAGGGGCAGGATAAGGGTTAGGTTTTCACTCAGTGACAGCCCCTTGTGAGGTAAAAAGGAATGCTCTTTTCTCCATCTGGGAAACAGGACAGGGCATGAGCAGGTGAAATAGGTTCACCAGGGCATGTGCTGTACATAGACAATGCCGTCCCACAGAGGGTTAAAGAGCTCCACCAGGTCTGAAGTGATGGAAGCTGCACAGCCACTGTCAGCTTCTACCTGGTAGAGGGAGCAAAAACATAACTTGTTGCAGGACTGGGAACAAGGCAGTTCCTCTGGTGGTGCTGCATTTCCTCTGCATTTCCTCCTTAGCTGAGGTCCTGGTGTCTGTGCTCACCTACCTTTCTCAAGGACTTCCACAATGAGATAGAGGTTGTCCATATTGCCTTTTTGTCACAGGGGACAACACAGTGCTTCTGCAGAGCCTGTCTGTAGGCTTTTGATAAAGACCACTTTCCTTCCTTCCATCTCCTGTCACCTGTGCCAGGCAGAGGTGCAGCACTACTGAATTAGGAGGAACATGTTCTTTGAAGCTGGGATCTCACACCTGATTGAGCAAGATCCTCTTCAGCCCTAGCAACTCTGCTTGCAAATGCCTGCCTCTACGCTGCCAGAGTGCGACTTCATGCTTCAGCATCGCTGGTGTGCATGAACTCTGTTCTATTTTCTGTTCCCACTGCTTCTTAATCCAGCCTGGCTCCCCTAGAAACTGGTCAATTTATCAGCCAGGGTCTAGCCACAGGTCATATAATAGAAACCTGGAGACATGTATGAGTCTTCACCTTAGGTATTGCAAGTATTACGCAGAGCTTTCAAACATCCTGTATATAACTTACTCTGTTTCTAATTGTATTTGCCCTGGCCAAGATGTTTTCTTCTATCCACCTCAGTCTTTAGAGGAGAGTAATTGCAGATTATTTCGCTGATAACAAGAACTTTATCTTGGCCACAGAAGGTTCCAGCAGAGGATTTTATTGATGGACTTTCATTGCTGAGAGTCAATGCTGTTGGGAAAGCATCTTTCTGAAAGCTGTGCTGCATTTACTTTTAATGAGGGCAGAAACTATACTTGCCTGAGACTGATTTGAGTAGAAGTCCCTTATCTCTGCTATGATTTCTAATAACAGTGGCAGGGGAAAATTAAGGTACTATCTTGTTGCTAAAACTCACAGGAATTAAAATTGGGTAACAGGTATCAGATAGTGGTGCCTGAAGCAAATTCTTTTCACAGCCTTAGCTCCTACAAGGAAGATGATCTTATTTTTCAGTCACATGCCATCTTATTTATTGAGAAGCGGCAGAAGTGTAGTAGGAAACAGCTCTGTCCCATCATGAGTCAAACAGCAAAGGGATTGCTGGGTTAGGCTTCAAAACTGCACAGCTTGACAGCCATGAGAAGATGGGTTGTGAAATGTTTGGTGCAGGAGTGGAAGGCTGAAGTAAAATTTCTCAAGGACAGAGCCTACTAAACCTCAGAGGTATTGCAGAGCCATCGAGTAAGTGAGAGAGTGTGCAGGGAAAATAGCACAAGAGACCAGCTCCATAGTTTTGGCATCACTGCTTTACCCTCTGCCTGTGCAGACTATGCCAGTGGCAGTCACCTAACATGTCCTGTAGATGTCTGGGTGCTCTGAAGTGTTTATTCTTAGTGGGTATCTGCTCATACTGTTTTTATCTGATTTTCAAGTCATGTGTAACCTTGTGGGATTTGACTCCATGGTTTTTTATGGTGGCTGGTCTAGGCTTACACCAGGCTCTGCCGCTGAAGTGTTCTAGAGGTGTGTCACTTCTTGTGCTGCGTCATATGGCAAATGGAGTGGCAACTAGAGAAAGCAATAGTTAACTCCAGAATTAAAGACACAGGGTACAGCTTATGAGGTAGGTGCTTGATGTTCTTCATCACTCTTCATATGTCCCTTGAGGTTTCAGATGTCTAGGTCTTTTGAGGGGCCCCATAGAGAGCCTCACAACTTGTCCTAGTGAGACAGTGAGGACACCATGTAGGTTTGCTAGCCAATGGCTCCCTGTGTTAATTTGTAGCTAGGCAGGGCTTTGTAGATTCAGTGGGTCAAGAATGGGGTGCGTTGCAAACAAGCAGTCACATTATGATGTTGAGAGACAGAAATGGGGCATACGGCAGAAACAGACACAGGGGTAGTCCTGTTATAGTTTGTATTTGAGTGCAAGCTTATAATGCTGTACAGCAAGCTAGCGTTAGAAGTGTTCCAAAAATTGCATAACATTGCATCAATAATTAGTAGTAGTGTGGCCTATGACAACACAGAGTCCTCTTACTGTGTAGGTGGCGAAAGTCTTCCTCACCTTTTCATGCTCTTGTTTTGTGGTGAAACAACTTGTCTGGCTTTCTTCCTGGTTAGCAGCCTGCTACTCTGTGGACTGCTGATTTTGGTGTGCAATTCTATGCTCCCTCTAATTCAGATGTGGCTAGGGACGCTCTTGTTCCACATTGCAGATCAGTTCCCCTCTGACTAGGAGTGTTTACAACTGCAAATTGTGCAATAAGAGAATTTTTATTCACTTATGTCCTTTCCAGCAAGCAGTGAAACATGACATTCCTGGACAGAGAGGGAACAGCAGTTCCCACTGTGCCAGCTCAGCCTGATTCTTTAATGACAGATTTGCATTCTCACTGCTTAACTATAAAAATTAGGAGTCATGGTTCCAGGTAGATTTCACCCATGGGATACTTAGGGAATGAGCATAAGAAACATAACATGCATAAATTTACTTTCCCCTGCATGATCTCCTGGTTTCTGATTACCAAGAGGCATAGGGACTTCCTGAACATTATCGCTGAGGGATGGTGAGTGGGTCAGCTATTCTACTGAACTTGACTAGCACAGAGAAGATGTTGACCCGGCAAGCACAGAGATGAAGGAATTGCTTTTTTTAACTGCCTTGTAATAAGAATTAGAGGAAAGTACCCTATATTGACAAGGAAGGAACAGATAACTTTTCCAGAGCCTCATATCAGAAGTACTCTGTGTTTGGAGGTACAAAACATGTACTGGATTTTTTTTAGCTGAAAGAGAACTCCTGAGAGGAGGTCATAGGCAGAAGACAGTATGTGGGTGCAGCAGACAACTATGGGATGCAGTGTGCCCCTGGGCAGCAGGGTAGTCTGTCTGTTATGGCATTAGAGTCCTTGCTGGCTTGTCATTCCCAAATCTAGGGATTGGATTACTCAGAAACCTTTCAACCTTTTGCTGCACTTGTAAAGAGTCACACTTTGGTGGCTTACAAACCAGAGAAGGATCCAGTGGTGACTGAGACAGCATGGTGGAAAATGCAGTCAGGAAAATGCAGTCAGGAGCAAAGATGGAAGAAGGGATGAGAGGAAGAGCCACACCAGACTCTTATCAGTGGTGTACTGTTAAGATAGATCATTGTATCTTCTACAGAACGAGGTGTATAACAGATAGGCCCCTTCATCTGTCATCTCCATTAATCTTTCAAACTGGAAGTGAGAAACTTAACTAGAAATGAAAAAACAGTACAGGAAAAGGGGCTGGTTTGGAGCTGCATCTACAAGGGAAGAGTTTCCATTCAACCATTTTCCTTGTAATGTGGTTTTTGTGGCTGCTGTTCTGGACCTGATGATAAATAGTGTTACCTGTTCAAACAGGTCAAACCATGTGAATCAGGAGGTCAGCTGAATTAAATAAGTGTTGGTCTCTTAATGTTGTCCAGATATAGTATCCTCTAAGGTTGCTGTTTTCTAGCTTTTACTTTGTCTGCTGGAGGCAAGCAGTGCAGCATTTCACTAGGCAGCTGGAACAAAATTTGGTTGCACAAGAGCTCCTTGAAATCCCAGCAGCAGATGAGTAGGTAGCACAGCTGGTGCGTCCAGCCAAGGTCAGGCTAGCATCTTGTCCTGGTTTAGATGGGAGGGAAAGTTGAACGAGATGCAGTCCTGCAAAGGAGTGAATTGGAGTGTAACATTTGCTATTGGATAATTAGCTCACTGTAATAGGTTCAGAAGAACAGCATGCTGATGTATCCAGCTTAAGTGTTCAGATATAATCTAGGCTAGCCTGAGCCCTGCACTGCAGTGTAGCATGTTTTGCAAGTGCCCTACCTACACAAAATGCATTTTCCCTTGGAAAGAGAAAAACGTAGAACACCTATGCTGTTGTAGGACTGGAGTATATGAAGTGGAAGAGAAGGGATCAGATGCTCCAAACGTGTGCTCTGTGTGTCAGAACACCCAGTTGCATGGTCTCTTCTTGCTTACCCCTCTCTGTGTTTGTTTCCTTGTAGTGATTATTTGTGACACATACCAGAGAGTTGCCACCAGATAAAAATGAAAGCAGGCTGAGCCCAGAGGATGTGTACAAGGACTCCAGGGAGAGCTTGCAAGACAAGGTCAAGAGTAGAGGCAGGCTTTGTTAGTTGGGAGAAGGAGATGAAGTGCCTTATTTGCAAGTTGTGAATGGAGGCAAGTTTCTGCAAACAGGTCCTCTGGGCTAGATGGGAAGCAGATACTGCCATGCTCCTGCAGACTTCGAGATATCTTGTTCAGGATGACAACGTGGTGTAGTTCCCTCCACGTCTCACTCATACCTGTTTTCTGGGACAGATCTGTTGCAGCACTGTAATTCCTTATTGTCAGTTCTGTAGAGGGCTTTGACTGGGTTTTGAGATGGACTCTCTTCTACCAAAAGTTTTCTCAAAAATTTCAGGGAGTCCTCAGTTTAAAAAAAAAAACGTGTCAATTATAGTCTTGATGGTGGTTTGAAAGATACAATTTCTAGGACTCTTATTTGGGATGCAAAAGCATTCTTTTCCTTTAAAGGATGCCATGGCATGGTACATGGTGGAGAAAGAGCCTGGTGTGTCCAGGCTGAAACCTTTTAATAGGAAGACCTGGCTTTACTTCCCAGCCCTGCCATTGCCTTCCTGCCTCTTCTGTGGCTTCTGTTTGTTGTGTAACATCAGGATTGACAGCACTGTGGAGACCTGTTACAAAGATGTTGCAATGAGTATACTGCTTGGGAATACCAGTAACAAAAGAGATCACAGGAACAGAATGAGTGGTAGCACACTGCTTCTGCTTTTTGCTTTCTGGAATGGGTATAGCCTGTCCACATGCCTTAGTCAGACTCTAGGTTCAGTTTTTTAAGGACTCATGAGAAGATGGTCCTTTTCTAGCTTGAAAATCTGGTTCCCTGAGTAGTAACAAGCCATTTCAGTCGCCTTTTAGAGAGGTGGAAGGGGGGTTGTTCCTGCAAAGCAAGCTCAAGAGATGCGTCAGATAGTCTGACTGCTTTGAATGAAGGTGGATTTAGCCCCCCAAAAAGTATAGGTTTTTCACATGCAATGAAGCTATGTTAATAAAACAAGTTTCAAATGTTTTCTTTCAGGAGCTAAGAATGTCTTTTTGGAATGGCAAAAAGTAGAATACATGCATCAGGATTACAATGGATGTGCTTTTGTGGATGGGTGCAAAATCTGTTCTGTAAGCAACAACCAGATAATTGCCTATGAGAAAAAGAAATATCAGAATAGAGATGTTTTGCTTACTCTCTCCACTCTTCTGTTAATGTCTCTGTTAACCTCAGGTGATGCTGCTCTTGTTTGTGATGTTTTCTAGTTTAAAAAATGTTTTCCCATTAAAGTATTTAATGAAGGTAGATGTTGTTAATTTATGTTGCTTTAATTTTAGCACAGATTTTATGAGGATTGACGGTGGCCCAGCATTGCAGAACCCCAGCTGTAGCATGTATTTATTGTGTTTTGCCACTTAATAGATCTTTGTTCTTCCAGCAGGAATTAGATTGTCATGTTTGAGAAGACTATCTTCTAAAACATAATTACTTTAGAGCATAGTGCTGCACCGAAGGGACTCTACATACTTCTGGGGTGGAAGGGTAGGTGATGTCTCAGGATTTCTGTGTTTTCAGAGCTCTGAGTGTAAATTGAACTGTTTTGGAGACTGGAACAGTATTTCATACTCTGTCACCAGTGGGTGTGTTGAAAAATAGTGGGAGGGTAAGTCCCTTCAGATTAGTGGAGGTTCTGGCAGATACTCTTATAAGGCCTGAACCTAATGTTCCCAAGTGCTTTGTCTCCCATGGTTAAATGAATGATGCTGGGTTATGGTAACTTTTAGTTCAAGCCTATGGGTTGTGTTGGTAGGTTTGTGCTTAGCTCAGGGAGTGATGCCCAGTGACTCCTGGTACTGCAGCAGATGCAAAGCTGAAGACAGGAGCATTTAACCATGTGTGCTGAACACCATCTGGCAAATCAGTGCAGAAGTCACCTGAGAAGTAACTTGGAAGTGCTTCTGAAATTCCTGTACGTTTTCCCATAGGCTTCTTGCAGTGTGAAGGCAGAACACATCCTTTGCTCCTGGGTGGGATGTTTGCCAGATACGTTTGCTGAAGTTGATTTTGCTGAACAGGGTTTGCTGAAGCAGATTTTGGAAAGTGCTAAGTGGATTAGAAGAACAAGTCCTATTAATCTCAATGGGATTTGGACTCCGAGGTCCTCTGTCTGCATCTGAAAATCTTTGTTCATTAGGGCTGTCTAAGTGTGTTGGGTTTGCATGGCAAGGTTTTGGTAGCAGAAGAGGGCAATAGGGGTGGTTTTTCGGAGAAGCTGCTAGAAGCTTCCTCCTAGTCCTCCAAGATGGACCCACTGCTGGACAAGGCCAAGCCTGTTAGTGGCAATGGTAGCACCTCTGGGATAACATATTTAAGAAGTGGCGGGGGAAGTAGCCTGTTATGGGTAAGCAACTGCAGCATGCTGAGTGCCACGTGGTTGCTCCCTTCCACCTCCCCTCCCCCCTTCTGGTGAGATGGGGGAAGGAATAAAAAAAACATAAGGTGGAACCTCATGACTTGATGTAATGACAGATTTTAATAATACAACATGAGGAAAAGAGAAGATAACAACAGCAAACAGTTTAAAAGGAATACACAGTGGAAAACAGCTCACTAGACAAAACGCATCCCAAAAACCCCTACCCCCCTCCTGGCTAGCTTCCCCCTATATCTCGGGCATGAGGTTGGCATGGTATGAGTATCCCCTTGGCCATGCCCACCTCCCGGCTTCTGTGAAAATTAACCCTATCCCAGCTGAATCCAGGACACAGCCAGAGAGAGAGAAGTGAAAATGTGTGTGAGAAACAGCTCTGCAGACACCCAGGTCGGTGGAGAAGGAAGGGAGGAGGTGCTCCAGGTGCCAGAGCAGGGATTCTTCTGCATTCTGGGGTGAAGACTGTGGTGAGGCAGGTTGTCACCCTGCAGCCCACAGAGGTTTATGGTGGAGCAGATCTGCAGCCTATGGAGAACCATGAACCTGCCAGAGCAGGTGGATGCCCAAAAGAGGCTGTGACCCCATGGGAAGCCCACACTGGAGCAGGCTCTTGGCAGGACCTGTGGTCCTGTGGAGAGAGGAGCCCATGCTGCAGCAGATTTGCTGTGGCAGGGCTTGTGGCCCCATGGGGGACCCATGTGGGAGCAGTCTGTTCCTGAAGGACTTCACCCCGTGGAAAGGGTCCGCACTGGGCCAGTGTGTGAAGAACTGCAGCCTGTGGGAAGGACTCATGTTGGAAACAAGTTTGTGGAGGACTGTCTTCCATGAGTGGACCCCATGCTAGAGCAGGGGAAGAGCATGAGGAGTCCTCTCCCTGGGGAGGAAGGAGCAGCAGAAATTATGCTATGAACTGACTGCAACGCCCATTCCCCATCCGCTGTGCTGCCCAGGGGATAGGAGGTAGAAATACCTAGGGAGTAAAGTTAAGCCTGGGAAGAAGAGAGGGGTGGGGGGAAGGTGTTTTTAAGATTTTGTGTTTATTTCTCATTATCCTACTGATTAAATTGGTCTGTTTTGTCCATTATGATAATTGGTGAATGATCTCTCCTTGTCATTATCTCGACCCATGAGACTTTTGTTATATTTTCTTGTATTTTTTCTCCCCTGTCCAACTGAGGAAGGGAATGACAGAGCAGCTTCCGGTAGGCACATGGCATCCATCCAGGGTCAACCCACCACATTGGGATAGACCCAAATCTTTATAGTACTGGATTTTGAAGGAGGTATTTAAAGGGCTCTTCTTTTCAGTGACAGTTTGTAAGAGAATATTAGGACTGAATCTCCTCACAGTTATTTTGCTGGTGTTTTGGCAGCCCCATCATCAGTGTCACTGCAGAGGGAGCTGTGAATAAGTGATTTTTCCAGCTATTAGAAAAGTGCAATGTATCTCCTCAGATCTCTGGGGGTGAGAGGACTCTTTGCTTCTTGTTGGTTTGGCTTTGCTCTCATCTCTGTTGTTGTGTAAGAAGGGTGCAAAGGAAAAGTGTCAACATGCTCTTTGGCCTGGAGCAGAGGTGAAGCTCATGGCTTGCCTTCCAGGTGCTTTGCTGAGTATCTTTTCCATGGATTATGCTTATAGCAGAGACAGCAGAATAGACAAAAACAGGTGCAAACATCTTCCAGTGATCCTGTGTGCTGGGGTTTTTTTAAACATGTTCTAGGTGTTAACTCAGATCAAGGGAAATACAAACCTTTTGCACATATAGTTCACGCTTTGTGTTATGATGTAGCACTGTCCTTACAGGAAATAAAACATGAGAGAGCCTGAATTGAAGAAGACAAACCATTTTCTTGAGATCTTCAGCTTAGATGATCCTTCAGGACAGTCCTGGTAGCTGATGCTTATTCTTTCTCCCCACTGGATTGTTCATAACCCCAGGCCAAGCTATCATATTTTCTCAGCTATGGTTTTTAATGATACCAGTAAAAGTGGGTGGGAAAGGATTTCTTTTTCCATTAGGATTTTCAAGGCTATGGAAAGATCTCTCTATTTTGAATTTAAGTGTATAGCTGTAATCTCAATTTTATGAGAATTGAAGACCTAGAAGGACTTTGATGTAGCTGGAAGTCCTTTTGGTAGCTCTAAAATGGTGTATTTTTAAGTTGTTATTTCACTATATGTAAAAGTTGAATTTTTAGAGGTACTGGCCCCCAATGATTTGAATTGGTCTGAAAGAGGCACAGGATTTTTGAAAAGCAGTCTCTGCATATCCAGAAATTTAATCACAGGTTGAGTTGAGAACACCGATTTTGAAAAAATCCCTCTATGAGTTTCAGAAAGCTGGCTGGATATGCCTTATTCTGACTTCCTGTATTTGTTCTGCAACTCTCATAGCTTTGATGTCCTTATGCCCAACATTTCCCAGAATAACTATTTGCTTGCTGTCTTGGTAGTCATTAAAAGATTCAGCTGTTGGATGCAAATTTCTTCTGTGCTTTCAAGTCATTGGTTATGTAAGGCAGTAGGGAAAGACTAGAAGTGTCTACCTGTGAATTTCTCTGAAAGTCACTGCTGAGGAAGGCAATATGAATTTTATCGTCTACACTGAAAGAAGACTTCTGAATTTATTAGGAAGTTGTGAGCAACTTTGTGGAGAATTTGAGGTCTGTGTAAATGCTATGGCACAGAATCCTTTTCTGTCTGCTTTTCTCTCCCACAATTATGTGAACTTTTATGATTCAGGGGAAGGTAAGAGTGGCTGGTGCCATTCCAGTCAAGGGAAACATGTACACGTGGTAAGACTAGGTATGCTGCAACACCTTGGCAGCAAATCCCATCTGCTAACAAGATTTAAACTTGGCTTTTGCTTCTGCCCTGCAGCCCCTCCTAACAGTCCTCTCAAGCAGAAGCTGTTCCTTCTGCAGCCTGCTGATTGCTGCTGACAGTGTCAAGCCTCTGACCACCAATCTTCTTGCACGTGGGAGCTGGCTTTGTGACAGCATGGCAAAATGTAAGAAAACCGCAGGTTTATGTTATTCCTTCTGCTGTTCAACCTGCTGCTAAGATTTCACACCACATGGCAATTCTGGCATCCAGGCGCTTGCATGATGCACCCATTCTCATCCTGCTTTTTATCTATCTCAAGTGAAAACCCTCAGACAGCCTGTGCTAGGTATGCAGCTTCAGGTGCTGCTGGTGCTGCTCCAGTTGTTGCTTTTTGTGTGTGTGCATGTGAATGTAAGCTTGCTAGTGTGGATCCAATATTCTGGTATCACTTGAAACAAGAAAGTTCTAGGCAAAGTAGCTGGGCCTAGAAGATGGGGAACATTAGAAAGATAACTTCTTGCCATTTTTCACCTTGATATTATCATAGAATAATAGAAACATAGAATCATTAAGGTTGGAAAAGACCTCAAGGATCATCAAGTCCAATTGTCAACCCACACCACCTAACTAACTTAACCATGTCTCTAAGCACCACATCTACACGTTTCTTGAAAACCTTAAGGGATGGTGACTCCACCACTTCCCTGGGCAGCCTGTTCCAATGCCTGATCACTCTTTCAGTGAAGAAATTTTTTCTAATATCCATCCTAAACCTTCCCTGGCGCAACTTGAGGCCATTTTCTCTTGTCCTATTATTTGTTTACTTTAGAGAAGAGGGGAGCACGCACCTCACTACAACCTCCTTCTAGTTATAGACAGTGATAAGGTCTCAGACTCCTCCTCTCTAGACTAAACAACCCCAGTTCCCTCAGCCACTCCTCAGAAGACCTGTGCTCCAGACCCTTCACCAGCTTTGTTCCCCTCCTCTGGACCTGCTCCAGCACTTCAATGTCCTTCTTGTGGTGAGGGGCCCAAAACTGAACACAGGATTCAAGGTGCGGCCTCACCAGTGGTGAGTACAGGGGCACAATCACTTCCCTAGTCCTGCTGACCACACTATTTCTGATGCAGGCCAGGATGCTGTTGGCCTTCTTGGCCACCTGGGCACACTGCTGGCTCATGTTCAGCCGGCTGTCAACCAACACCCCTAGGTCCCTCTCTGCCGGGCAGCTTTCCAGCCACTCTCCCCCGAGCCTGTAGCGTTGCAGGGGGTTGTTGTGACCAAAGTGCAGGATGCGGCACTTGGCTTTATTGAACCTCATACAATTGGCTTCAGCCCATCGGTCCAGCCTGTCCAGATCCCTCTGCAAATCCTTCCTACCCTCAAGGAGGTCAACACACCCGCATCAGCAAACTTACTGAGGGAGCACTCAATCCCCTCATCCAGGTCATCGATAAAGATGTTAAACAGGACAGGCCCCAAAACTGATCCCTGGGGAACACCACCGGTGACCGGCCGCCACCTGGACTTAACTCCGTTCACCAAGGCTCTCTGGGCTTGGCCATCCAGCCAGTTTTTTATCCAGCAAAGGTTGTTCCTGTCAAAGCCATGAGCCACTAACTTTTCTAGGAGAATGCTGTGGGACATGGTGTTGAAGGCCTTGCTAAAGTCCAAGTAGATGACATCCATGGCCTTTCCCTCATTCACTAGGTGGGTCACCTGGTTATTCAAAACAACAACAACAAAACAAACCAGAAGATGTATTTGTTGTATTAATCTCCATGTACTGAGAAAGAAGGCAGGATTTCACAATCAATTTTGTTATTTTGAGCTCCTTAGCCTATTACAGAAAGGCACATTCAGTGTGCAGTGAGAGCACCTATCCTGAGAAGATGTCATGAATTAGCTTGATTAAACATTTTTGCCTGGTTTTAAGTATGAAAGGTCCATTGATTTTAGTGCCCTTTCAGTGTGGATGCTCAAGGGATATGACAGACTTGTGACCCAAATTTGTCAGAAATGTTGCAAATGAGTTGAAATTCTGCATTAATTCCATTAATGTAGTAAATCCCATAAAGTTTTGCTGGATAGTAAATGCTTATTAAACAGTGTTAGAGTGCAAGAAGGATTATGATGTTTTAGTGCACTCAGCTGTACTAGGTTGTACAGTGATTCTGGGCAGAGATCATGGTGTCTGACTTTTTGCAGTGCTGCACAGGTCACAGGCTGTGTATGAGTACAGACTCCCCAAGCTGTGGTACAGCTGTGGCTGGTAGCACAGAGCAGTAGCACAGCTCTAGCTGAAGTCCATGTTTGGCATGCATTGCTATATGGAGAGTGCAACAGCAAATGTTTTGGGATCACTGTCCTAAACAGCTGTAGCAGTGTGTCTGAGATTGTGATATTTCACCTCTGGTGAGGAGCACCTTTGCAGTTAGAACCGTTAGTGCCAGTAGCCAGCCCATGGTCCAAGTTTCTGGTAGTTCTGGTGAGCTATTTCAGCAGGCTTGGTGCCTCCATCTGATCACACTTTGTGAAAAGGGAACCTGATGGTAGCATTTGGTAAAGGCTTTTTCCGCTCTAGGGTGTGTGCTTTCTGCAAAGGCAGCTTCTGTGCTTTAGCTGTAGTGCTTGCCAATACCTTTTGAAGACACCCTGTTCTCCATTAAAGGGTGTTTAAAGAGGACAGGACTGAGGATGAAGGCCCTCATGACCATGAAAGCAGATGTATTGTCTTGTTTCAGCAGTTAGGAATTTAAAAGACTGTAAAAAAAGTTAGAGAAGCAGACATAGAACTTCCCTTATACTGCCTCCTCCTGCCTGCCTTGAGTAGCCTGTAGGTGCCTAGCTGCCACTCAAAACCATGGAACAGTTTCAGAGAACTTTTTGGGTTTATCCAAAACAGTTATTGCTGTAGCTCATGCTTTGTTGTTTGTGTTCCCTTCCAAATGAAGGAAACTGACTGTACAGACTTGTGCTTGTTTAAATCCAGCACTTTTTACTTGACTTGTAAAATGAACAGTTTGCTTCTAGGGTAGATAAAGTCATGCAGCCTAATGAGTGTGATAAGAAAATGGAGTGGGCAGAAGCAAGAAGTGTTTAAAATGAATTTTCTGTTGGCCAGATTTTTTCAGAACTCTCCACAACCAAGTCTGCACAGGTGCAGAATCACTTGTGATGCAGAAATATTAATTGCACCATTTTGCATTGGGGAGCAAAAGCTGTGGAGGTAGGAAAGGAAAATGAAAAGAGGGAAGCTCTTGAAAGAACAGCTTTGGAGTATGGGAGGATGGCAGAAAGGCTGAAGCAAGCAAATATTTCAGTTAAAAACCAGTGCTGTTAGAGACCATCAGGAAAAGAATAGAACTGATGTTGATTTAGCCAGCAAGTTATTCATGAGGGGAGGGTGAGAGGATGCCTGGTAAAACTAACCATTTCAAAACCAGCAGGAGCAGATGACGCACAGGCAAGGCTTCTGAAGGAACTAGCACAGGATACCATGAACTGTGAGGCAGGCTTTTTGAACATTAATAGAGAGTAACTGAGAGCCAAAAAAACTGGACTAAGCAAATGTAGTATCAACCTTTAACAAGATAAAAGCATGTCCTTGGAAATTGTTTGCCAGAAAGTTTGAATTAAAACCATTTTGAAATGTAACAAAATGTCAAATGGCAGCACCTATATCAAACAGCATTTACATCAAACAGTGTTTTCCAGCTATTTTAAGCTGAAATTGAATTAGCCTTTTCTGGTAGTGGAGAATTGCAGGCCATCTTTTCCAGTGCTGTTGTAATGATTCCATCAGCAGAGAAAAATTATTTTAGGCTTAAACTGTTAATTATTTTATTTCATGATTGCTTGGGTCTGTATTTTGATGATGGCTTTTAAAATGTGCAGTCATTTCATGGGCCGTCATCTGATGTCCTTGGATGACTGGTCTGTCCGAACACAATTTAAATAAACACTGAGCTGCACCAAATACATACTTGACACAATATATAGAGGGTTGACCCAATGGCTTTTGGGTATCATGAGGTCATTCAAGATAAAAGATTGTACTGACAAAACTTTTATGACCTCTGGAGCAGAATTATGTGACCACTGAGTAAACTGAAAACGTGAGGCTGGATTAACTGAACCATAAGAACCTGAAGGTGCACAAGCCTATGGGATCTGATGAGATGCATCCGTGAGTCCTAAGGCAACCAGCAGATGAAGTTGCCAAATTGCTATCCATGATATTTGAAAAGTCATGGCAGTCTGATTAAGTTGCAGCTGACTGGAAAAGCAGAA
The DNA here is from genome assembly GCA_013400615.1 of Syrrhaptes paradoxus. Classification (NCBI taxonomy): domain Eukaryota; kingdom Metazoa; phylum Chordata; class Aves; order Pterocliformes; family Pteroclidae; genus Syrrhaptes; species Syrrhaptes paradoxus. The sequence goes on along the minus strand of VZTO01023042.1, from coordinate 53,417 downwards.
ATATAACCCTCATTTTTAAAAAGAGAAATAAGGAAGACCCAGGAAACTACAAGCTGGTCAGTTTCACCTCTGTGCCTGGCAAGATCATGGAGCAGATCCTCCTGGAAACTATGCTAAGGCACATGGAAAATAAGGAGGTGATTGGTGACAACCAACATGGCTTCACGAAGGGCAAATCATGCCTGACAAGTTTGGTCGCCTTCTATGATGTCGTTGCAGCATGGGTGGATGAGCGAAGCATAACTGACGTAATCTGCCTGGACTTGTGCAAAGCCTTTGAGACTGTCCCACATGACATCCTTGTCTCTAAATTGGAGAGACATGGATTCAATGGGGGGACCACTTGCTGGATAAAGAATTGGCTAGATGGTCACACATACAGTGTTGTGGTCAATAGCTCAATGTCCAAGTGGAGACCGGTTACAAGTGGTGTTCCACCGGGGTCAGTGTTGGGACAAGCATTGTTTAACATCTTTGTGGGAGACATGGATAGTGGGATCAAGTGCACCCTCAGCAAGTTTGCTGATGACATGAAGCTTTGTGGCACAGATGACGCCCTGGATGGAAGGGATGCCATCCAGAGGGACCTTGACAAGCATGAGACGTGGGCCAATGCCAACCTCATGAAGTTCAGTGAGGTCAAGTGCAAGGTCCTGCACATAAGTCAAGGCAATCCCAAGCACAAATATAGGCTGGACAGAGAATGGACTGAGAGCAGCCCTGAAGACAAGGACTTGAGGGTGCTGGTTGATGAGAAGCTGAACATGAGCCGGCAATGTGTACTTGAAGCCCAGAAAGCCAACCATATCCTGGGCTGCATCAAAAGAAGCATTAGCAGCATATGCAAGTAGGTGATTCTCCTCCTTTACTCTGCCCTCATGAGACCCCACCTGGAGTACTGCATTCAGCTGTGGGGCCCCCAACATAAAAGAGACATAGACCTGTTGGAGCAAGTCCAGAGGAGAGCCATGAAGATGGTCAGAGGGCTGGAGCACTTCCCCTATGAGGAGAAATTGAGAGAGTTGGGGTTGTCCAGCTTGGAGAAAAGAAGGCTCTGAGGAGACTTAATAGCATACTACCAGTACCTAAAGGGGGCCTACAGGAGGGAGGGGGAAACACTCTTTCTCAGGGAGTGTAGTGACAGGACAAAGCGTAATGGTTATGAGCTGAAAGAGGGGAGATTTAGATTAAATATTAGGAAGAAATTTTTCACTGTGAGGGTGGTGAGGCACTGGAACAGGTTGCCCAGAGAAGCAGTGGATGCCCCATCCCTGGAGGTGTTCAAAGCCAGGCTGGATGAGGCTTTGAGCAACCTTTTCCAAGGGGAGGTATCCCTGCCCATGGCAGGGGGTTTGGAACTTGATGATCTTTAAGGTCCTTTCCAGCCTTAACCATTCTATGATTTTATAAGTAGAATTATCTATATATTCCTTCCTGGATGCAAAATAAAAGTGCTAATAGTATTTTTAAGGGCCTCTGCAAAGCGGTGATATAGTCCCAGAAGAGGCTGAATATCTTTAGCAGACAGACACAGAAGTGAATTATGATTCGGATTGACATTTATTTGTTTATCTTTCTTGCAAGAAGAGAACCTGGGAGAATTCCCATATCCCAGAGCCAGGGTGGCTTGCCAGTTTCCATATCCAAGGATAGGGAATGAGGGAGTTATTTGCCAGGATGTACAGCCTTCAAGTTTTGTTGTTTTTTGTTTTTTGTTGTTTTTTTTTTACGTGATTTGAAATGTTTAGGAACCTTTATGCAGTTGTACATACTAGCTGTGAGCCTGGTGTATAACTCAGGTTTGCACCTCTTAACCAGTGGTGTTGCTCTTTTTATGTTTACTGTAAACTCACATTTTTCTGGTGTGCACATTAGAGAAGCAGGACATTTGCCAGACATCATTGCTGTCCACTTTATCTAAAAGGTCTTGTGGAAGGGATTGTACAAGAGGGTCGCAGCAGAGGCTGCAAAGGACTGGGGTTCTGGGTTTGGTACTATGATTTGATGCTGACCAGAGGACATACCAACAGAGTGAGTTGTCTCCCTTGGATCTCATTCTCACCATTTAAGGATGGCTGTAGAAGCACTTCCTTCCGCAGTGTTTCTTGTCTCCTGGCAGAACATCAATACTGTCATGTGAGAAGAATCTGACACATCACTGTTGCAACTTGAATTTGATACTGAAACATTGACACCTGTTGCCCTTCAGTCTGGGAGGTTCCGGACAGCCTGATTATAAAAAGCATATGTGATGAGAGTTAGCATATGAGATTGACTACTGAGCACGTGACCATCAGGAATGGACTCTACCCTTCTCCTCCCCACCTTTAGAAGTTGCAAAAACTGAGAGTGTTGAATTGAGTGGATTGTGGCTGAGTTTATCAAGTCTCCAGCCCACCAAGGGCACTTCTGCTGACTCTGGGGCTTATTTGGCTAGTCACGCAATCAAGCTGAATGCCAGCAAATGACACACAAACAAGCAGAAGGGGAAGATCAAGTCTAGAAGACCAGGCTTGAAATGGTAAGGGAAGGGAATTTATATAGAGGTCAGGTTTGTGCAGTAGGAAGAAGGGCTTCAGACTGTATATCAGAACCAGCTCTATGTGCTCATGTAATGTTAAATCCCATTTCTGAGTGCAAGAAGGAGAGCAGAAACAACAAAGTTAGCCACTAGGAAGAATGTTACACTTAATTTGCAGCACTGCTCAGCTGGAAGACTGTAGCTGATTAGGACTGAATTTTTGGACAGTTGTCTTGCCCCACTACAGTGGATGGTCAAGAGATGGTTTTTGTGATTCCCTGAAAAGCAGCACCAGCTAGGTGGAGCCAGACAATGACTCAAGGAACAATACAACATGATTTTTTTTTTTTTTAATTTCAGGAACTGCAATAACATCACAAATCAACTTCTCAGAGTCAAGTACCAAATAACATTTATCAATTATCACCAAATATCACTTATCCATTATGGAAGCACCAAATAACGCTCAATCATTATTTGAGGGCAAAAATTAGAAGACAGAGTAAGAAAGAGTTGAAATGTAAAAAAAGGCAGAAAGACAGAGACGTAGACAGAGCCACACAAGCACAGAAACATAGATAGCATCACTAATCCCTCATTCCAGCACTTGTCTTCATTTCAGGCAGGAGTCTTAGTTTCAGGCAGAAACTCCTTGCATGGGATGGTGATGAGTCGCCAGGGAGTACAGTTCAGGCTCACCTTTTATACTGTCCTGGGACCACACCTCGGTGCAGGTTAGGGGGGGACCTACATTCAGGTCACCATCAGGGTTGACCATTGGAGGGCGCAACAGCCCTGCATCCAGGTTGCCTTTTTTGGGGGGCAGCTGGCTCTCCACCGGGGAGATAAATTCCAGGTCCCAGCCTCCAGGACCCATGCCCCACCTCAACAGGTGTGCCATCACTCAAAACATTAACAACTTGCTAGTGTTTGTTCACAGAGTAACTTTTCTTCCAACATGCTCTGCCTGGGCTGTTGGTAGACATGGTGGCACCTCTTCTTTAGAAATGTTCTGTTCCAGTGCTCTGTACAAACCTTTTGTGGTGGAGCCTCTTCTTTAGAAAATGTTCTGCCCATTGTTTGAGACATAAATGTGGATAAACAACATCATCCAGGAGGGGATGAGTAGGGGTCCAGTCCATGACAACAGTACTGTGAATGCACAGTACTGCCTTAATTAAGGCACAGTTAATGCCTTAATGTCCTCTACCTTTGTAATTTGCCTGTGTACTCACAGTAGTTTATAGATCTATGCTGGTCTCACAGAGATCACTATGAGGTTGATATGCAAAACTTCCAGGGGCTTCTGAAAAATCTTGTGAAACTTAAATTTCTGTTTTGCATTAATTCCAAATTGCTCAGTGCGTTCTGGAGGTTTGACCCCATTTCAGGTTTGTTTTCTTTTTTTTTTTATTTATACAAGAATTTGAAATGCTGTTCTGAGGGATGGTTATTTCATTCCTTGTTTTATCTGTCACAAACACATGTTCTTCTGCATAAGGTTCCCTAACAAAATGCTTGTTTACTTTTCAACACCAAGTGTTTAACAACATAATAAGTATGTCATATTATGAACAGGAAACCTCTGTTGTCCTGGTAGGTTTGTGTTTAGTTGTATTTAATCGTGAATGGTGCAGAGTCTGAAAAATTTGCATCATTGAGAGCAACCCAAGTCTGGTATTAGTTGATGAGTGGTTTTGGATGAGTGTTCTTAGGGCAATGTCTAGGAGGATTTCTACACCAGGAGGGCTTTTGTGGGCTTTCCTTCCAAGCTGAAATATTGTTGTGTCTGGAGAAATTAGGGAAGAAGTAATATGGACGTTTCTGTCTTCAGTGACTTCCATGTCCTGTTCATGGAGCTTGGGTTGCCTTGAAGGGGGAAGCAGAATCCTAATGGAGTGTGGTGGAAGAACACACCAACATCAACATGTGTTGTGTATTGTGGCCTGCTGGTCTGTGTGGTCTTTGAGAAGGACTGGGTTGAGCTGACATTGAGCTGTGCTATGACCTGGTCCAGTTGAGTCCCTCATAGTTAATGCTTGACATAAAAGAGTGCTGTTACCGTCTTTGGGGATCACACATTGGAGGGTAGCAAATACAAGATGTCCTGTTCTAAAGAGGCAACTTTGTCTCAAGAATTGTTTCTAGTTAGAAAGGTTAAAGATGAAGACTGATCTGAAATACCAACAGAATTGGATTTTTCCTGAAATGATAAAATGAGAAATTTGAAGGAGTTCATTAATGTAAGAGATTGTTTTCTGTAAGAGATCTGTTGGATTTTGACAGAAGTTTCTCAATGTCAGCTTTATTTTCCTTGTATATGAGTTTGGGGGTAGCATTATAATTCTTTCATGTATATGGATATAAAAAAAACACTGTAGGAGCTTGCGGGGGGGGGGATACATAGTGTATTTGAAAGGATGGATACCTTTTTTTTTTGTGATCAATTCTGTGTCACAATCCAGCGTGAGTTAATCTCTGAACTCTTTTATCCCCAATCCAGTGTCACAACACTGCATAGACACATGGCTTGTGGACCTGCATCTCAGATTTTAACTGAAGAGATGTGTGCATAAGGAGTTCCAGTAGATGTTGCCTGACATAGAGAAGACGCGTGTTAGTAACAATATGTAAATGTGTCATGATGCAGGAGGCATCTTCCTGCAGATATTTGAGGTGGATAGAAGTAATGAAGGTTAACCTAAGGCTTTGTATATGGTGTGTTCTCATTCTTAAGCTTTCAGACTAGACTTTTTGGAGTGCAAGCCTTATGCCAGTGCTGTACAGGCCTTCTTGAGCATTTGTTTAAAAAAACAAAAAAAAATCACTTTAGAGTCCCTGTGAAAGATCCAATTAGTACAAAAGTACAGCTTGTCAGAATTTTACCCAGGTTGTGGAGAATGAACAGTTGGCCACTTGAATTTGTTGCCCTGATTACCTGCTTATTGGGGTTTTTTTCTGTCACAGTTTTAGCATATATTCACAAAGCAACTACTGTTTTACAATTTTGTTTATCTGTTATTTCCAAAACTGGATTTGGAGAATGATGATTCACATGGCATTGTGCCTTTAAAATCTTTTGCACAGTTCTGAGTGCAGCAGAGCTTCTGCTTTGGTAGTAAAAGTTACAGACCTTAAGCTAATACATTATTGCATTTTTCCATGCATGGAGTTGCTGATTGAATTGCTATGTGTTGCTAGCAGTTACATTGCAGCTTTTCCACACAACTTCTGAAGAAGTATTGCCCTTCCCAGCCCAGGAAATCTATCGAGGTGTTCCCAGACCTTTGTAATCTTGGTGACTTTGTGAAAATGATGAGCTCTTGGCAGATAGCTCCACTTTACTCAGCGGTCCTTGAACAAATGTTTATCCAGGACACTTACCCTGACAGCAAGTGTGTGTGACCATGTGCTGGAACTGCTGCAGGGAAGGTGACCTATCCTGGCATTTGACAAAATGATTTGGCTGTCTAGCGTTCAAAAGCACTAAAGAAGACTGGGTTAGCTCGTTGTTGGGACTGCTGTCTACCCTGTTCACTGAAGTGATTAAGAAATCTCTGTTCAGTTGGTGTCCTGGGTCCAGCTGGGATAGGGTTAATTCCTCACAGAAGCTGGGAGGTGGGCATAGCCAAAGGGATATTGATACCATGCTGACCTCATGCCCGGGATATAGGGGGAAGGTAGCCTGAGACGGCCCCTGGTTTTTTTGTGAAGCCCTCGGTGGTGAGATATTCATTGTATCAGTGTTTCCATTGTATTCTATACCTTGTCTTATTGTTATATTCTCTTTTCTTTTGCTTTCCTTGTGTGGTATTATTAAAAATCCGTCCAGCTCACGAGGTTCCATTTTTTCTTACCCTTTCCCATCTTACTGGGAGGGGGGAGGAGGGGGGTTGCGACCACGTGGTGGTGGTCCTGACCCGAGACAGTTGGTCTGAAGGGTATGAGTTCAGAGATACTCCTTGGCCTTCTTGCCTTACAAAATCTTCAGATAATTTTTCCACGACACTTTTTCTTCGATCCATTCCAAGGGGCAGGGTTGATAGATGCCTATTACAAACCTACTGCGATCCAATTTGAGCTAACGTCCTTCTGACTTCATGTTTTGATGGACTGCAGTTACTTTTTGTTGATTTTTTTTTTTAATGTAGTCAGCAGGGAAAAGAAAATAATGAAGGCTTGTTGTACTGTGGATAAGTCTTAGGGTTAGCAGGGGAAATAAGAATACTTTATTCTGGCTTTGGATGCATTGAAATTGACACAGAAGTCCACAGGTTAAAATCTTCCATACTTTGAGAGGAAGAGCTTACCTGATCTGTGAGATTTCTTGCAAATGAGTTGAACTTAGACAGTCACTTAAAATACTTGAGTGGTCCTTGTTGGTATGCAGCAATCCCTTTCAAGAACAAAATTGAAAGAGAAAAAAAAACAAAACAAGATACTTTTTAATAACAAACACCCTATCTTTCAGAAGTGCCAAATACCCAATAGTTCCCTGATTGCACTGGCAGCAGGTGGGTTTTCATGGATCTGAAAAACTGAGTATTTTAGATTTTTCCACAAAGGCACCTTGGTATGTTGGCTAAAGTGGGACCACTGGTCATGTCCTAATGTGGACAGCCAGGGAGGTGAGGGGAGCTGCCATCTGGCAGCGGAGCCAACTGGCTCATTCCAAGAACATCCTCTCAGGCGGTTTGCACAGCACAGCTGGTGGCTTGTAAATTCCCACCCTACCTTGGGATACATTAATTTTTCTATGTGGCTGAGCTCACAGTTACTATGGAGAGCACAGGTTTAGGCCTGTGTTTCACTATGTGAAAGTTTTGTCAGCTATTCTTCTTGGACAGCTTTTGCAGTGAGAACTTCCAGCCTCTGATCTGCCTGAAACCAGCTACAGGGCATTTCAGCAGTTCCTGGTTTAGGTTTTTCTTGGCAAGTCTACCACTAATATAAACTCTCCCTTTTACCCCTGTACCTTAAAAAGGTCATCTTGCTCTGCTGTACACCATTTGGAAGCCAGAAGCTTCTCTTAAAGGTGCTCCGATTTGCTTTTGACATAAACACTGTTCAAAGTTGTTGTTCTGTTTGGAACAGCAGCCAGAGTCCTGGCCTAATTGTTCTGTTGAGTGGAAAAATGTTTAATCAATGCTGAATGTTTTACACAGAACACACTTTCCCAGCTGGCAGAATTTCAAGAAAATTCAAAGTATCTCATTGTGTGCTTAGCAGAAGACACATGATAACTGTTTGAGCTTGTTCAACACATTGTGAGGCTAGATTGTTTATATTAACTTTATAGTCTTCATTTGCTCATGCTTACATGAATTATGCAAGTAATGTATATCAGTTTTACAGAAAGAGGAGGAAGCGCTCAAGCTAATGAACAGTTTGTTTTCTGAATTACTCCATTCCACTAAAATGGTGCACAAGAACTGGTGAGAGTTGTTTCAAACTTCAGTATTCTGCATTAAGACATGCTACTTCTAGCAGCCTTCCAAACCACTGTCAAGTTTAGTCCTAAGCTATGCATGGCCTGTGGTAGAGAGGAAAAGTGAAAAAATAACCAATGCAGGCAAGGGGGGACCTATAAGACTCTTTCTTTCATCTAGCAGCACTCCAAAGAGTATCTGTGGCTGAGTGAAATAAAACTGGAGGCCAAATCACAGGTCAACAATACCAAGTTTGTTTAGTTTCAGTGATTGTTTTAGGAAGATAAAAAGTACTGCTAAATGTTGTCCTTGAAGCTGTGTAGATGGTTTGGGCTTTGGCTTTGTTACTAGCTTACTCCTTACAGTGGCAGACACAGTGACGTCTTCATAATTTCTACTTTTTTTTAATATCATTTCTACTGTTGGGAAAGCCTAATTATTTATTTTCTAAGGGAATTTTCCTGTAAAGTTGTTTAAAAGTTTAAAAAAAAAGTTGGTTGCTTTGTTATCCTCTGTATTTTAGTTTTGCTTCCACTAAATTTAAAAGTATCCAGTGGAAAAGAAGGAAGAGAAGGTAGACTATATCAACTCCTGTTTTAGTAGAAGGGTTTTTTAAAAACAAAACAAACAAAACATTGTTGCAGGTGTTGAATTTTGAAAGTATAATCCATCTCAGCCCAAGGAGCCCTTGTTTCAGATTTTTCGCTTCGCAACTCTGTTATTCTTTTAATGCAATTTTGAGATGGCTGTGTTGTCTTGTAAAATAAATAATTATGCAAAAGAAATAAACTTTTACTATTAGCATATTGGTTAGACAGTCCTGTAAACTGTGGGCCTACCCTAAGAGAAATTTGGATTGCTAGTAATCCTTTTTCGTTTGATTAATTTCCAAATCTGATTTTGACTTGGTTTTAGGAGCTACATGTCAATGCTAATCCAAAACAAGGTGAACATTACTACCTAAAGAAATGCTGAGTAAGAGACAGGCAGGAGTTCTAAGTATGATGTGTTGAAAGTCCATTTTTTTGCTTTGAACTTTGGTTCAGGACTGTAGAAAACTTCAGGTTATACAAATGTCTAGTTGCTAGTTCTGTTTGATGAGGTAAAAATTTATCTGATGAAGGTTTGATTTGTGAAGGCTTTAAAAACAAACTTTGCTGATTTTTACAAAATCTGTAACAAAGATGGAATTTAAAAAAAAAAAGTTTAATCCCTCTCTCCCTCTCTAGTAACATGTAAACCTGCATCACCAGTTTGTTTCCAGCACAGAGTGAAGATTTTCTACAAAAGGATGAACTTCATGGAAGCTTGAGGCATTCCTGCAGCACAAGGAGGAACCTCAGTGAGCATTTAGATGGAGAGCTCTCAGGGATGAGGTGCAACAGCAGGTTCATAGCCACACTATTAGCCCTATAGAAAGATGGGAGCAAGTCCCAGCAAGCTCGTAGAGGTGTCCATCTGTGAACTGCAAGCTGACCTTTGAAATGAGAACAATCTATCCTACTGCTGGTCTTATTCCACATTCGGCACATAGTGGAGTGTTTACTTCTCCTGCTGTCAGAGGAAGATAAAAGCCTATAAATCAATGTAAATTACTCAGACAAAAGGCTATGTATTAATGCAGTCTGTTACAAGTAAATGAGTTGCAGTGCTGTAAGCAGTGTTTCTCTGCTTCATCAGGAGGAGGATGATAAATTCATTCACTGCTTCAAAAGTGCCTGATAATTCATTGGAAGTCCCTTGTTTTTATAGCTCCTAGTTGGAGAAGGGTTGGCTTGTGTATTCCCATATAAATCTCAACCAAAAACTTCAGAGTGTCTTTTTGTTCAGTTCTGGAAAGAATTGTAAGAATCTGGAACCAGATGTGCCAGGGCAAGTTTGTTGTCAGCAGACCAAAGATAAAATTCTTCACTGCCTTTACCTCTGTCAGCATCTGTGTGTCTGACTTGAGGCAAATAGAGTGTCATCTTAAGTGCCTTGTTTGATTGTGCTGGAGAAGAGGTGCTCCCTCTGCTTGCAGTGCTGGCTTTTGAGAACAAAAGCCATTAATAAAACCAAACCTGTGGTAATCTGGTAGCTCATAGGTAACCTAGAATAGTTTTAATTCCCTTTTGTTTCAGTGACTTGTACTGTTTGTTTCTTGTTGTCTGTGTGACTCTCTTAGGTAACCTGTCTCTTCTAGTCATTGGAATCCAACCTGTCTCACAAAAGTGGTCCAAGTTTTGGAAATTGCTTCCTTTTTCTCTCCTCTTTACAAAACCATGTTGCAGGGGCAAGAGGGAGCATCTAATCTGTTGCAACAGCCCTGAAAGTGACTTAGGCTTCTTTGAAGTCTGCAGATGGTGGTTTAAATCTCCTGCTGTTATCCTCAGCCTCTGCCAAAATCAGACTTTTCCTGCCTGTGTGTGCAGGCTGGTGTTTACAGGGCTCCTCGTGCCATGTGGGTTCAGGTTTCCAGGCTCTGCGAATGCCAGTCCCAACTTCCTGTCTCAAAGGCAGCTGAGGTGTGGGCACCAGACATCTAAGGAGCTGCATTACATTGGAGTGAGGAATCCCACTTTCTTCTTGGCACTTGGCCTGCTGGATCATTACCGTGACAAAGGAGGATTATTAACTTTCGTAGTCAGGATACCTTTGGTTTGAGTCTCACTTTGATTTGAGGCAGTAGTGTTTGCTGGCCCAGAGAAGCAATGGTTTTCTCCAGGTGAAGACCAAGGAGAGAAACACACTTTTGAGAAGGAGGAGAAAGAGGGAAAGAATTGGCTGAAGAGGCTGAATGAAAGCCATAATGGATGCAGTTAGTTGCTGGGAAGGGCCCAAAAGTAGCCCATGATTCCTTAAGACAATTAAAAGCAAATTGTCCAGCTGAGTGATCCCGGAGCAAGGAAGATGCTCCCCCAGACTATAATTCAAGGGTCTGAATGGCTCTCAAAAACTGAGAGCAGAGAGAGAAAAAGACGATGAGGCAAATGATGGAACAGATGTTAACGCTTTTGTTAGGGAGACTTGGAGGCTAGCAGAATGGTGATAGGCTAATTTGGGGCACATAATGCCAGTTTTCTTTCATATGCAGAATAGCACTTTGATCCAATGTGGATGAAAGTGCTGAAAAGTGGAGAGGATGGCAGGGGGTCTTTTGTCTTTGACAAAAAAGGCATCTGCCAGGCTGTAACCCCTTTTTCCCCACCCCCTTAGCCTAGCAGGCCACTCCAACAATGCTAGCAAAGGGGACAAGTGTCTCCTGACAGCTGAAGAAATCTCAAGGAGGAGAATGAGGCTTGCAGCAATATGTATACCAGAGAGATTAATCGATTTTTTCCACACTACAAAAAGGGAGAGGGTTGGGGGAAGACAGAGAGATCACAGTGGAATGGGAGGTGGGAGGAAAAAAAAACCCTTTCTAATAAACTTGTTACTTTTGTTCTCCAAATACATCTTTTCAGGATGGGCTTTGATGCTAGTATGAATACACTTAATGGAGCAGGGTAGGGTAGAGTTGCTGCGGGAGGCGGGGAGGTGTGAAGTATGTAAGGATAGTTTTAGAAGGAGGATGAATGTGGGGTGACTTCTATGGATTCTAACACAGGAAAGATTTTGGAATTAGTAAAACAGTGCAATGCAAGAGGTACCTGGAAAGCAGAATCATCCTTTCTCTACCACCTGTTGCAGGAGCTCAGCTCAGCAGAAACTCTTGATATTGATTTATAAGCAAAATTAAAAATTTCTCTTCAACCTTTCCTTCTTTTCTGTTGTCTTTGGACTTACTAGAAGTGAAAGCACTGCAGGACTGAATGGGAAGCTAGGAAGGCAAGCAGTATTTGTGCCAAGCAAATATAGCAGTTGCAGATTAACTGCTGATCTGGTCCCTGCTTGTCATGGTCTGTCGACCTTCTTCAGCTTTTCACATCTGGTAAATAAAACTGCCATCTGATCTGCAGAGGTTGATGGCTGTGGTCTTCCTTAAGTATCACTTTGTACCTAGTCTCATGTTTTCTTTGAGAAATAGTGACAGGTAAGAGTTGTCAACCTCTGAGCAAGACCCACCTGAGAAAATTAAGTCCTTCAAGAACAGTAGGTTCAGGAATCTTCCTTCTCTTGAGAACTTGACAGTGTTTATCCATTACTATTTACTGAAGATAGCCTTCTCACCAGGGCACAGCTTTAAGCAACACCTGGTACTGGAAGCAGTTCCTCTCTCTTTACCCCTACACCCCTTTTCTTTCTGCCGGGGAATTACAATGCCCCCAAGAAGGTTTGAGTGATACAGAAAAGGAGAGAAGCTATCACATTCCTTTGAGAGGCTCTACACACACCAAATTGTAATTCTGTGTAGTTGATCAGTAGGTGTGCCATGATCCCCTTCCAGCAGATGCCACCGTTCTGTTAAGAACAGCTGATGTAGAGAGTGGTTTTTGGCAATAGCATCTCCTGTCCTCCAGCTGTGCAAAGCCTGATGACATGAGTTACCGTAAGTCATTAGGGCTAATTGTCAAGGACATTGATGCTCTTTTGATTTCTGCTCATTTGTCATATTTTGACTTTTCTTGCTGCCAGTGCTTGGGCTGTGGTTAAGAATGGTGCAGAGAGACTTGAACTGCTGCTGCTGTCAAAGGAACTGAGACCACCTCTTTCCTTCACAATGCCAAGGCGAAAGTCCTCTCTCTGGGTGAGCTTCGGGTAGTGAGATGGATTGTGAACTGGCTGGAGAAAAGAAGCCAGAGAGTTGTGGTGAATGGGATGGAGTCTAGTTGGAGGCCTGTATCTAGTGGAGTCCCCCAGAGTTCGGTATTGGGACCTGTGCTGTTCAATATATTAATCAACGACTTGGATGAGGGAATAGAGTGCATCCTCAGCAAGTTTGCTG
>VZTO01023042.1:0-40238 GCA_013400615.1 Syrrhaptes paradoxus | reverse complement strand
ACAAGGGGCAATGGGTTCAAGCTGGAACATAGGAGGTTCCACTTGAATATGAGAAAAAACTTCTTTACAGTGAGGGTGACAGAGCACTGGAACAGGCTGCCCAGAGAGGTTGTAGAGTCTCCTTCTCTGGAGACATTCAAAGCCCGCCTGGATGCGTTCCGGTGTGATCTGATCTAGGTGGTCCTGCTCCGGCAGGGGATTGGACTAGATGATCTTTCGAGGTCCCTTCCAATCCCTAACATTCTGTGATTCTGTGGTTCTTGTGTGACTTCTCTCTCAGGTGCTATGCACAGTGATAGAATGCAAGTCTAGATCCAAATGGAGAAAGACATTGCTCATGGGGAAGTCTGACATGGCAGAGAATGGCTCACTCTCAGTAGTCCTCCTTGGCAAAGAAAAACAGCCTATGCAGTGCCAGGGAAACCCCCTGACCGGGCTGTGGGGTCCATGGCAGTCTGCTGGATGCTCTGTCCCCAAGCAGTCGTAGTCAGGATGGGGTGTAGGAGTCTTGGGCAGTGAGCTTGACAGTTTGTATGTTATTTGAGGTGAAATATTAACTACCTCATTGCGAAAGGTCTTTTGTGTTTTCCCAGATTGACAGGCAAGCCCTTCATCTGCTGCCATCCTGAGATTTCTTCATGTGTCCAGTATCAACTCTCCCACCTTCACACCAGAAAGATGTACTCTTACCAAAAACCAGAGAGCTGCTAAAGCTGTCTCACCAGGAAAGCTTTGTGTCATGCTCGCATGAGAGGTTAGAGATGGGGGTGGGGAAGAAGGGCCAGTTGCCTCTATTCCTGTGTAAATGTGTGTGGTAATCCTCCATAAATGCAGCTAATTGTGGTTTTGAACCATACTCTTGAGACATTTATTTACCTGTTTGCAGTTCACTGTGTACTGATTTCTTATGTCCAGTGTGTGGGCACAACAAAAGAAGATGCCTGTGTGGCTCAGCCTGGCTGCTGTGGTCTAGGTCTATGTTTGGAGGAGAGACTGAATCTGTTTCACCTGAAGCATGCTGCAAGGGAGGAGGGAAGAGATGTGTATGGAGCAGAGGGTAGCATACAGAGGCAAGTGGCATCAGGAGTGCAGGCTGTGGAAGGATAGTGGGGAGAGGAAGATTGGCTTTCTTCTCACATGTCACCCAGCAGGCTGGTGTTTTCTCCACAGAAGCTGGTTACCCTCCTCTGGTTTGTGTTCGGATGAAAATCAAAAGGTAAAGATTGCAAACTCTCTTTGATGTGCTTGCTCTACCTTGAGGTAGAGCTACCTGATTAGCTGTGGAGACCATCACAAGTCTTATTCCTGCTCTGAGGATAGGAACTGTCTGGTCATTGTTTCACAGGCTGTGGAGTCTTGAAAGGGCCTTATTGCTTTAATGGTAAATTGTCCAAGTTGATGCTGCTATGATGGTCAAATAACTTACAAAATAATTCAGTCCCATGGAAGTGCTTTTGGCTGGACTGATTGTATATACAAGATTTGCCTGGCATGACCTAGCAGTCCTGGTTGTACAAACCCCACATTTTCAGAATGGATTTGTCTTATCTCGCGGTGAATCTAATCTGTTTATTAATATCCATTAGGGCTTCTCTGCATGAGAAGTGAAGCCAATCGAATGCATAATGATAGCTTCAGAGTGCAATAAACCTACACCCCAGCCTGCATGCAAACTTTTGTTCAGACATAAAATGGTTTGATTTGTTTTTGTTTAATTTACTTAGAAATTAAACAGAGGTCCTTTGCAAGATGACCAGTAGTCAGTTTGATGTAACTTTCCTGAGTGTTTACCTGCAGGTATTCTTTTAATCATGTGCATTTTGTACCAACAAAGTTCATGAACAGCAACATTCACTCCCATCTCATGTTTTTAAAAAGGCCAGAAAATCGTGTTGTTGGTAAGGAGCTAAGTACACAGAACCCTCATCAGGCTGCAAAGAAGTCACACAGAATCACAGAATGTTAGGGATTGGAAGGGACCTCGAAAGATCATCTAGTCCAATCCCCCTGCCGGAGCAGGAACACCTAGATCAGATCGCACAGGAACGCATCCAGGCAGGCTTTGAATGTCTCCAGAGAAGGAGACTCCACAACCTCTCTGGGCAGCCTGTTCCAGTGCTCTGTCACCCTCACTGTAAAGAAGTTTTTTCTCATGTTCAAGTGGAACCTCCTGTGTTCCAGCTTGAACCCATTGCCCCTTGTCCTATCACTGGATGTCACAGAGAAGAGCCTGGCTCCATCCTCCTGACACTCACCCTTCACATATTTATAAACATTGATTAGGTCACCCCTCAGTCTCCTCTTTTCCAAGCTAAAAAGACCCAGCTCCCTCAGCCTTTCCTCGTAAGGGAGATGCTCCATTCCCTTAATCATCTTTGTGGCTCTGCGCTGGACTCTTTCCAGCAGTTCCCTGTCCTTCTTGAACTGAGGGGCCCAGAACTGGACACAATATTCCAGATGCGGTCTCAGCAGGGCAGAGTAGAGGGGGAGGAGAACCTCTCTTGACCACCAGAGCTTAGAAAATAACCCTCCCAAGAGTAACTTTTCAAGTGTGTTTCAAGACCTCAGCAATACCTCTCAGCTTACTTAATTTAGAAATTAAGCAGCAGCAGCAGCAGCCCCCATGCCTGTGAAGGCAGTCAGCCTGGGGGAGGGCACTGGGCTGCTTCAGGGCCGCTGCCCTCTTGCTCTGCCTGCAGGGAGGGTGGCTACTGGCAGCTACCATCCTTCCCCAGCCCTCCAGAGAGCCATTCCTGTTTGAAATAAACAGGGTCTGTGGGAGAAGCAGGGGTGTTTCTTGCAGATGAGGAAGAAAGGGCAAACAAGGAGAAACCCATGCTTAATTTAGGTGTGTGGCTGAGGAGCTGTGGGGATAGGAGCCTGCCAGGCCATAGGGCTCTTTGGTGGTCAGGAAAACTGTCACAGGGGAGCAAGACTGCCCCTATTTCAGGCTGTCCCTTTGTATTTTCTGTATTAATCATGTCATGGGCAAAACCTCCCAGAGTTAGGTGTGGTGTGTCAGTTTCCTGTGAGTAGGCACCTGGGACCTGAGGTGTGAGTATCTGCAGACCTGGAGGAGGCATGGGTTGTCAACAATGGAGTGGCATGCTAGGAGTGAGAGCAGCTTCAGAGAGCCTTCAGCAGGCGGCTGTATATCTGTGACCTTCTCAAGGGGCGAGAAGAGAACTCACCAGGAATTCTGTCTTTTCCTCCCTCTCCCCCTTCCTCAGGTGCTCTTTGCTTTGAATCAGACTCTCTTGCAGCAGGAGAGCCTCCGAGCAGGCAGTTCCCAGATCCCCTATACGACAGAAGACCTTATCAAGCATTACAACTGTGGGGACCTCAGCTCCATCATCTTCAACCATGACACTTCTCAAGTGAGTCTTGCCATCGTAGCCCTTGTACTACACACATGTCCCTGTAGCATGAACCACTGTCTTAATCATGCTCATACCTTCTCAGGCAAGCCCTTTGCAGGCAAGGGCCATGGGCACATCGCTGGCTCCCTGGCATGTCCACTTTCTTGCACCTCCTGTCCTAGGAGTCTGCACACCTCACCCCTGGCTTGCTGCATGCAAGCAGTGAAGATGCACATGGCTTTCTCTTTTGGATTAGCGTTTGCTTTGCTGTCAAAGCTCTATGAGTTAATCCTTTATTTTCTTAAGGATCCTGTGGAATTACACTAGCTTAGGTATGACCGAATTTAGTGCCAACAGAGAGCAGCAGCAGACTCTTCTGTGCAGATAGCAACAGAGAAATGCACTCGTGTCTTGGATGCTTATGTAAGGCTGGGAAAGAGGCAAGCTTTTTAATGTCCCCTATCCATATGACTGTGTAATGAGGGCAAGGCCCAAGGAAGAGACATGGATTCAAAAAAAGAAAAGATAGTGTGAATGTTAAGGGAAAGAAAACCTTCTGAGGCCTCATGGACTTGGTTTATGGAGATGGTTTCCTAAGCAGCACAGTGGAATACAGTGCTCTGATCTTTAAACCACAAGAAAATGCCCCACAGGGATCAATTTGGCCTTTTTGGGCTGTTAGATTAGCTAACCTCGGACTCGAGACATCAGGCCTCTGTATTCTCGTCTGCGAGGTACTGCATGGCAATTTGTGCACATCAATGAAAACATAGGCTCTAGCTTCAAAGTACTGAACAAGTGACTGCTGATACCTGGCCTTTCCCTGCTGAATATCAATTTTTCTATGTCCTTTTGATATATATGGTCTGGTTCTGTGGAGCTGGAAATACTGCCATACTAACCCTTGCTTCTCCGGCACTGAGCTTTGCGTGTGTGTTGTCACCTTCCTCTCCTGCGTATGCTTCAGCCTGCTGGTTGTTAATACTACTTAGCTCGTACATAGTGCATTTCATTCATACGTTTCAAAAGACTTCTCAAAGGAGGCCAGCACTGTAAAAGCATACAGATGCTGCATCACTATTCTGCTGAGGTGTTACAAACTGCAGATAGCTGGTGTTGCCTTGAGGTCCTTGGAGAGAACAGCTCTTGTCCAGACATGCAGGGAGCAACTGCCCTTTACTAACATGAGGGGCTCCACTGCAGGCCACTCTTCCTGACAGCAGAGCTGACTAGTAATACTCTACAACACTGCAGCTTACGTATTTAAGCAGAACTTCTCTGTGAATTGTATTTGACCCCATGCCTGCCCTGCAGATGACCCACTGTGGGCTAAGAACCCTTTGGAAACAGCCCATAATAGTCTGAGTGGCTCCAGACCCTCTTCAGCTGCCACAGTCTTGCAAGGTAAAGCACCTGGCTTAGTGGCTCTGCTCCCCAGAAGCCACCACTTGCAGGCCCGTTCCCTAGCAGTCCCAGTAGCTGCAATGCCAAAAGCTACTTATCAAGAAGGCAAAATGGCTGCAACTCCAGACCAGACTTCTCTCCACTAGCAAGAAATCGGGGTAGTGTGCAGCCACATCTGTCCTGGGGGCTCCAGGGGAGGAAGACAGTTTTAAAAAATACCTTGAGGACAAGCTAATACATTCTTTCCTAACAAAATCTGGCCCTTTCTTTTGGAAAGTTTGGGGATATTTTTGTTAACTAGTTAAAATTGCACAGCTATTCTTTGACAGCCTGAGGGCTTTGGTACCAAACTCACTTAGAAGAATGCAATTATCATCATAGTTATATCATACCAATGGCAATCTAAGGAAGACGTATGCAGCTAAAGATAGCCAAAGGCAAATATTTACTTTTTTCAGCCGAGCATTTAGGATATGGGATCTACAGTGTAGCAAACTGATAACGTTTGTTGATTTTGCAGAAAAAAAAAATCAGCTGGCTGATTTATGAAATTATATGTTGAGAGAAATGAAGCACTATGCATTATTAGAAGTTTGTCATTTCTTACCTTTCTTTGAGTTTTGTGCTACTGGATGTGCTTTGAGGGACAAGGTGATTGCCACATTCAATGATGGAGCAAAATGCCTCTGCATGATGGCTGCCTATGAAATAAATGCCGCTTTCATGAAGACTTTTTTTTTTTCCTACCTTAGGTCCCAAATTTCATTAATGCTACACTTCCGGCACATGAACGCGTTACTGCCCAAGAGATAGACAGCTACTTCCGTCAGGAGCTCATCTACAAGAGAAATGAGCGAATGGGCAGGAGGGTGAAGGACCTGCTGGAAAAGTACCCAGACAAGAGTTTCTTCTTTGCATTTGGAGCTGGTATGTGATTAAAGTGCCCTTCAACCTGAACACATTCGTCCCATGTCTGTTAGAAACTTTTTACAAATGCTTCCCTCATTTTAAAGAAGGGTCAGTAATTTTACCATGGTGGACACAGAACACAGCTTTTTCCTGATAGATGTGCCCTAGTAGGGAAACTTTTTCAGAGTAGGAAACTGTTTTTCTTCAGCATGCAAAAAGCTCACAGTGTATGCATTGATTGCAGTATTCATTAGTTAAAGACTTATATGTGTAGCCAAAGATACTGAACCAATTACAATGCATACACAAAAGCTATGTCTCTTAGACATATGTGTCTGGCTGACCAGGGTAGAAGGGTAGGAGAAATAGGGAGCTAAAGATGAAAGGTAGCAAGTCCGAGGTTGCACCAGTGCTTGAATAAACCTTTCAAGAATACACCCAAAAGAATAATGTGCTGAATTGTGCGAATCTAAGGGGCTCAATAAATGCAAAAGGAGAGACAAGGCACACTTTCACCTTCCTCTTCCTGCTGCAGGTCCTTACCTCTTTCACTACGTTTCCACAACAACAAGGAAATCACATCAGACACTGCTTTAGAGCAGAACATTGGGCCCAGTTGGGGAAAACTTCAATTTTCTGCATCTTAGCGGTCAGCAGGAATCTATATGCACATCCAGCAGCACATCTAACTCAGTGAGGTTAACACACTTCAGACTAGGGCTGGGTGGAGGGTGTAAACAGGTTTGGTTTGCCATTACTCCTATCCCTTGTTCTAGCTCTAGGGAAAGGAACAACTGAGGATCAGTCTTTGAAAAGACAGGTGCTAGTTCCCCGAGAAGTATCACGTCCCCTCCACTGTGAACCGTATCGACCTTGGGAAAGGGGAAGAAATGGAACTGGTGTCAGGCTCCTTGTGATGTTTTCTGGTCTCAGTGGCTACTGTTTTAGTGAGGATGGGAGATCTAGACAAGGTAAAATATTTACTTAAACACTCTAAAAGCATTGGTATTCAAAGTCTGTGTGAAATCTCCTTACTTGCAACAGGGAGTTGTGCTTACAGATTTAAAATAACAAGGGTCCTGAGTGTGACAGCAAGAAGGTAATGAAAGGTGGCTGATAATGTCTGTTCAGGCATGCATGAAGATTGTAATGTCACAAATGCTGGGGCTGCAGTGACTGGGTCACAGCTGAGTGATGAGCAGCCCATGCAAATGGATGTCTTTATTGTCATTAGTGTGCACAGCTCTGCTCCAGAGCCCAGAAGCACTGCAGGAGCAGGACAGATCCCTGTCCTTCCCAGTCTCTCTCATTCTCAACCTTGATGACAGGCCTAAAAACCTTGACTGGCTTTCTGGATTCTTACTTTCGTTTTCCTCTTATTTTCCTTTCACAGTTGTCCCCTTCTTTGTCCTCTAATTGCCTCCTCCAGCAGAGCAGAGTTAGGTTTCACCCAACACTGCTATACTGCAGCACTGCCTGGAGCTTTGGGCCTATATGAACGCCCTTGATCTATGGCCTATGTACACATGGCTTGATCTCCAAGCACCAGACATGCTCTTCATGTGCTTTTCCATCATACTTTTGAATCCAGACAGGTTCCCTTTCTTCTCTGGGGACTCTAGATTGACTTTGAAATGTCTCTAATTGCACTCTGGCTTTGATACTAGTCTGGCCTCCGTTCTCATCTGCTCTTCCAAATAGCTCTGCTCAAAGAACAGTGCCAGCCTCTCACTTTTAGCAGCACAATTCCTCATTATCCCCTTGTTTGACTGCATGGGGGTTTGTTTTTTTGGTTTTTTTTGTTTTTTTTTTAATTTGTTTCATATTAATTGTCTAAGTGAAAAGTAACATCACAGGATATAATGCAGAAAACAGATCAATTTCTGCACGGTTATGAGGTTTTCTGAGTGCACATCACAAATGTGAGTGCAGGCTTTTATTGTTTTCCAGCAAGCTAATTTAACCTTTTGCTTATCCAAATTGCTGTATGTGATAGATAATTATGTGGAAGATTTATTTTTATGCCAGCAAGCAGAAGATGAACAGTATGTTCAGTTTTGACCGTTGCTTGAGTATTGTACTGTTGTTAATTACTGGAAAAGGGTTCCAGGAAAGTGCTTGCACAAAGCAGGTTAGAATGAGCTGTAGAATAAAAAGAGAGAAAGAAAAGCTGTAGGAATGGGACTAAATCATCACTGCATTGTGCTTTTCCCTTTGCTGTCCACTAGTGAAAAAAATATCTCCCAGCAGTGGCTGCTAAACTGCAGGACGATGTTGTGTTAAAATGGTGGTAGGATATTGAATGATCTCCAGGTTAGAAGGGGGAGAAGACTTTAAGTTGTTTCTTTCCAGGTTTTTTCACCTTATGTTTTTTTATTTTTAAAAGGGCTAAGCTTTTTGAAAAGTAAGTTAATTTTTTTCCATTAACCAAACACCATTGAAAAAACACTTTTATCATCAATTATATCCAAACAAGGTCATTGTTTGTGGGTGACTGTGGTATTACAAATACCCCCTCTTGTTATTTAAACTACTCCTTGTATTTTTATTTTAAATGGGGGAAAATCAGGAGAGATTTATTCCAAGTGGATTGATGTGGTTTAGAGATATGTAATACATAGTGCAAAAAAAGCTCCCATCTCTTTTCAGGTCTCAATACAGCTGCATGGCTATAGATATTGATTTCTTACATGGAATTACATGTGATAATTTGGACTGTAATAGATTTGATCATTAGAACCTGTGTATTTTATGCTTTTACTACATTTCAACAGATCAGACAATCTCTCACTTTATTGTGTTGAAGGCATTTCACAGTCAGAGCTCAGTTCTGGAACTGTTTTTGTTTGAAAGTAATTTAAGTTTGCACAAAAGGAGAGAGAAAAAATACCAGATTTTGCTGAAACTATACAAAAAAGCTTTGTTTCTCACCAAAGTGCAAACATGGAAAGTTTCAAGCCAAGACAAGTCTGTTTGAGGGAATTGAAGGGAAGTATGGCAAGAGAGAGATGGTCATGCCAGCAGCATTCCTCTAGGTTCAGTAAGGATTTTTTCTTAATTGTGGACAGGCCTGTTTGTGTGGAGGCACTAGAGTTACAAGCCAGACCTGCTTCTTGTTGCCAGTGGAAGAATTTGTGAAGCAAAGCCAGCTATAGTCTTTCACAAGCAGTCTTCCTGCTATATGCATTTTTTAATTCTCTGAATCGTAAGTGGATCATTCAGGATCGGAGTGCTACGCCAAAGTGATGGTGCATGTGATTCCATAGACATCCAGATAGGTAGCACTGCATGTTTCTGGTTTTCCTAAGAGGTGCACATTAATGTAGAGAGGACTGCATTGTCATGCTCAGGTATGGAGAGTTTTGCCACTTGTACAGGTCTTACAAGAGTGCTTCCTGCTGGCTAAACCTTCACAGAATCATGGGATAGTTCAGGCTGACAGGCACCTCTGGAGAGTTCCCCTGTTCAGAGCAGGATCATATAGAGCAGTTTTCCTAGGACGGAGCTTGATCAGGTATCTGCAAGGATGGAGACTCCAGAACCTATCCAGGCAACCTATTCTAGTCTTTAACCACTCTCACAGGAAAAAAAGCTTTCTCTTATGTTTAAGTGGGATTTCCTTTGTACCAATTTGTGTTCATTGCCTCTTGTCCTTTCATGGGGCACCACTGGGAAAAGTTCTGCTCCATCTATTTTACAATATCCTGTCAGGTATTTATAAATCAATTATAGCCTTTTGTGAGCCTTCTTTTTTCCAGGCTGAACAGTCCCAGCTCTCTCAGCCTTTCCTCATATGAGAGATGCTCTAATTGTTCATCATCTTTGTGGCCCTTTGCTGGACTCTCTCCAGTATGTCCACATCTCTTTTGAACTGGGGAGGCCAGAGCTAGACACTGGACCTAGAAGTATGTCACCAGGGCTGAGGATGCTGGCAACGCTCTTCCTAACACAGACCAGGAGGGCACTGGCCTTCTTTGCCACAAGGCACATTGCTGGCTCAAGATCAACTTGATGACCACCAGGATGGCACATCATTTTCTGCCAAGCTTCTCTTCAGCCAGTTGGTGCCCAGCCTGTCGTGGTGCCTGGAGCTATTCCTGCCCAGGTGCAGGACTTGGTTTGCTAAACTTCATGAGCAAAGATTCTCTTATCATAAATCCATACTGACCCCTCCCAATCATCTGCTCATCCCTAACACATGTAGAAATGTTTTGCAGGATAATTTACTTCACCACCTTCCCCAGGAATAGAGGTATGTCTGACCAATTTGCAGTTTCATGGATCCTTCTTCTTGCCCTTCTTGAAGATAGGACTGATACCTGCTTTATTCCAGTCCTCAAGGACTTTTGCCAATTGCCACAACCAGATAATTAAGAGTGGCCTCACAGTGGACATTGGGAAGCTCCCACAGTTCCTCTGGGTGTGTTCTATTGGAATTTGTATGTGACTTGTCTGTTGGAATGTTCCTTAACCTTCTTTGCTCTGGACTTTCTCTCTAGGAACCTGAGATGCCTGAAGGCTGGTTTTACCAGTAAAGGTGACAATGGCACTGAGTACATTGGCCTTTTCCATATGCTTTGTCATCAGGTCTCCTGCCACCTTCAGCACTGGGATGACATATATCTAGACTACATTTTACTGCTGAGGTATCAGTAGAAGCATTCCTTGTTTCCCTTGATGTTTCTCACCAAAGTCAACTCTAAATGGGCTTTCCTTAGGCGTGGTCACTTTTATTCCAGGATGAGCATGGCTTGTTTGCTTTAGCTTACTTACAGTTTCTGTTGAAGGGGCTAAAGAATAAGAGAGGGGGAAAAAAAAAAGGAAGACATTTGTTTTGGTTGGGTTTTGTGCAGGAGGAAGCATGCTTAGTGGCATGAGATTCTGATTTTATTATGACAGGCAAGGCGTCAGGTGAAGCCAGAGTTTCTAGGAGCTGAGTTTAAATTCCCTCCAGTCTTTCCTCCCTCTTTGAACAGCTGAGAAGCTTCAGAAGTGCCAGCTCATTAATAAGAAGTACAGAGGACTCTGAGATGCCTTTTATCCCCGTGGATTAAATGACTGCATTGAGAAATACAGGCTGATGTGAAAATTTCAGAAGTTGGTCCTCTTAATCTCATAAACACTGCCAAATTCTTTTTTCTCTCAAAGCTCTTTTTTCTTTGCTTCTCCTGAGAAAAATATCATTCGGAGACTTCAAAGTGTATTGGATGTTGCCAAGCCACCATTAACACTAAGAGAGGAGGGGTGATGGTGAAAACTTCCGCAACTACCATTTCTTCTAATTACTAAAGGAAATAATGAACATGTTTATTTAGCATTACTCAAACTGTATGGATTAAAACTTACAGGGACTGGATGGCTTTTTCCTAGTCTTTACTCCTCTGATCCCTGCAAGACATCCCAGAAAGAACAATTGTTATGAGCAGACTGATGAACCAATATCTGAGTTAACAATCTGGCTAAGAGCTCCAGATCTTAGTTGTCTTCCTCCCAGCCGCTAAGTCAATTGATACTCGCTAAACTAAAATTAACTCTTGTGTTTTTTACATGATCCAACAATATGTAGAAGAAGGATTTAGATATCATTGTAGAAGCATAATCAACCCTGTCAATTATGTTGAAGATGGGTGTGTAACTTACTGTCTTAACCACCTGGACCCAGAAAAGAGAGAACATGCTACCACCTGTGGTCACTCCAGGCTCTGACATAGTCCATCAAGTGGCTTCCTCCAACTTATCTAGGGTTTGAGACAGTTCTTGGGATGTGGGGGACTGGTCAGTTATGTGTCAGCCTTAGGTGCCAAGCACATTGGATCCACAGGCATGTCTAATGCCTTTTCCCTTGTCCCTTACTTCATAAAAAGAAATAAAAATTAAAAAAAAAAAAGAACAGATTTCCAGGGGAAACTGGATTGTGCTGAATCTCTGTCCTGAATGGTGTTAGGTGGTAGTGTTTCCACGTAGAGCTGTTCGCTGTTACTTCTTGAAATTTGGTGTTCCATCTGACATTTTTCTATGGGAAATAATGCAAGACAAACAGGATTTCTTGTCTCTGGAAAATGAAAGATTGGAGGAAGGACCTTCCACCAATATTTGTAAAAATAATCAACAGTGATTAAGACACCTTCTTTAAGTCTCTCTATGTCTAGTGAAAATATTTTCTTGAGTGTAGAGAATGTCACTGTTCCACAGTCCTGCCCACCAAATTTGCCCCTTTGGTTTGAGAGTGTTGAAGTATGATCCACTAAGATTTTATATTTAAAAAGGGGTTTGAAGGAAGTCATGTTTTTTGAAGATCAACACTTGTCATGGCCTTAGTGGAGTAAAACCTCAAGTTCAATGTTTATGTAATATTATTTCATTAATATTTCACCTTACAGATAATCACAGTAAAGAGTATGTTTGGGAGTCTGCACTCTCAAGAAATCAGATGGCATGGGAGGGCTGCTTGCAGGGGATTTGACCTACATGCACACAGAAGTGTTGTTATGCAACATCCTTATACTCCTGCACTTAATGTGAATTTGGGGAATCTTTAAGCTGACTAGGGCTGCCCCCATACCCTTCAATTTTTGTCATTTCCTTCACCCAGCGGTAGTAAGTTTGTGAGAATACCATGTTCTTAGTCCTTTTGCTTGTGTTCTGGTACCTGAGTTTTTCCTGACTTGGAAGTACGGTGGCACGTGCCTGTAGTTCCAGCTACTTGGGAGGCTGAGCCCGCCGGATCGCTTGAGCCCAGGAGTTCTGGGCTGCAGTGCGCTATGCCAAGTGGGTGTCCACACTAAGGCTCGCATCAATATGGTGAGCCCCGGGGAGCCGGGGGACACCAGGTTGCCTAGGGAGGGGTGAACTGGCCCAGGTCTATAAGATTTTATTCAATTTAGTGTTACATATTTTCTGTTTGAGAAACTGTTTTAGCTTAGGTGGCGAACCAGGAATCCCAGCTACTTTATCAGTAGCCCCTGTTTTCCATATGCTGTTTGGATTATCTAGTGTAACTGCACAGGACTTCTTCCTTCACTTGTCCCAAAATCAGAAGTGTGAGCTTACCTCACCTGGGTGCACAGTCCTCATACTTGAAAACAGTGTCTTCTTCTTGAATAGTGGGTTCAGAAGGCATGCATCTAGAGGAAACTGATCCATAATTTAGTTGATAACATCAACTACTTTCCTTCTTTTGTTTTGGATCATATTACATGTCTGGTCTAGCTTCTTTTTCCTCCATAATTTTACTAATTGGGTTAATATGGCTTCATGTTCTGCATCCCAACATGTGCTTAAGAATTATAACCTTGTGTATGCATGAGGCAAAGTCATGAAATTTGTCCCTGGATTTCTGAACACCAAGTACAGGTTTCTTCAAGGGTACTCTGCTGGGAATGTTTGCCACTGCTGGTGATGGCAGCCCATGTAGTAATATAGCCCCTCTGCAGTTTTGCACAGGATCTTTTGCAAACAATGTTTTGTAGTAACTTGGTTACACAAAGCTGAGGGCTCTCTCTTGCTATGGTATGACTGCCTCCAATATGGCTTGCCAAGCTCTGCCAGTAAGACATGGTTAGGGTTATCTTTGTCCACTCACTTAGTACTATATGGGAGCAGAGCGAGATCATTTTGTGAAAAATGGACTTTGGCTGTCACTCACAGAGCATGAGCTGTCCCTTGTCTTTGTGCCAAAAGTTAAAACTAAGTAGAGATTTGGGGATAGGGATGGGCATCCTTTTCTTTACACAGATTTGCTTCTGTTTCACTCATTTCAGCTCCTTTCAGGGAATAACAGCCCATGTAGTGGGATGAAGAAAATTCTTCTGTAAGCCTTCTTGCCTCCAGTGACACTGTGTGTGGGGCTACCACACAAATACTTTCTGTGTCTCTGTTCTTAGTCATTGTGTCCTGAGAGTTGTGTCTTCCAGGAACTTATTTTACCCTCATCAGGTACCTTATGTCAATAAGGATCACTTTGTTCACCTCATAGGCTGATGAACAGTAAAGTGATGTGCACCTGTAGTAGGAGTAGGATGTCTGTTTTGTGCTTTGGCTTCCATCCAATGAAATTATTTAAGACAGTACTCTGCGTTCTCTGGATTATAGAGTCTGGCCTGTACTGGTCATTGTCTGGATCTGCCACACATTGAACTTTCAGCTCTTTGCTGCAGATAGCTGTGGGACAGAGTTGGGCCATGCATGTGCCTGCTCACCAGGCCATCAGGAGTCCTCCTTTACTTGTGTTTACATCCTTTGAGGGAGTCTTGAATCCTTCTTCATGGGTTTATTGGCTCATGGACTGCTAGTGGAGGATACTTTGGTTACTGAAAGGGTAGGAGAAGAACTTTGCCAAGGGAGGCACATAGAGAGGGATGAGGTCCTTTGTGTTTCACAGTTAAGTGATAATTTTTGATTAAGTTTCTCTTTTTTTGTTTGTGAGTAGCATAGTCAGCAGCCTCATGTCATGGCTTTTTTACAGGCTGGTAACAGTAATCCAGTCACCTACAGGTGTCCTGTTCATCTTTCAGGGGCATATTATATGAATTTATCTGTGTAATTCCTGGAAGCAGTCTATGAAGAATGATAGCAGGTGATCATTACCATGGGCATTTCCAGGAACTTCCTAAATAATTGTAAGATCTGTACCTCTAAAATGTTCTTGAACACATTTGTTTCAATGACCCATAGAACCTGTGGCACCAGAAGCCCTCTGAGTGGTCCCAGCCCAGTCAGAGATAAACATCCTACTTTATGATGTCCTCAGTGGCTAGAATAGTTTGTGCCGTTTTGTGGTTGCACTGTTGCGATCATGTACTCTAGTTGTTCCCACCACATCTTGGAGGTCAGCAGTCCAGATCAGGTTTCCTAACAAACTTTTGTTTCTTTACATGTATGTCCATTGATTCATTGTCTTAGGATATTTGTAGATTATGAAGTCCTGGCATGCCTCTGGGACAGATGGGAAGTGCTGTCTTTCTACTAAGGAAAACACAGCAGACATAAAGAACTATGTGGCCTTGGAGGTTTGCTTTTACATGACTCTAAGAGAAAGTCAAGGAAATGTGTGTATCAGCTTGGAATCGTGGATTGTGTTGAAATTCAGAGAGGAAGATAGTTTTCTTCAGTCTTACAATCTAGCTTTATGTGAAAAAATAAAAATTTAGGAACAGAAAAGAACTTCTGTTGTTCAGTATTTCCTTGTTCCTTTCTCTAGATGCAGAAAATTCTCAGTCCTGCCATGGCTTAATTTCGGGTTCAGGAGCCTCTGCTGAAACCGACAGTCCTAGCACAGTTACCTAGATGAAAAAAGTTCAACGTGCACTGGCAGTAAAAACTGCAAGCAGGAGACATGGATTTTACAGCAATAGTAATAGCCTGTGTTCTGCAAGATTGGGTATTGGTACAGAGGAAGGTCAGGCGTGCTCAATGCATGTATGAGTGTGTGGACTAATCTGCAAGTGCATGTTAGTCAAATAGTATTGTGTGAGCATATTGCCAGTTGTGGTCCCTGCATGCCATCTCCTTTGAGTGCAGATAAAGGCTGGGGTCTTACTCTCCAGTAGAGTGCATGGCTGAGCTGGTGTGCACAATAGCTTCTTAGTTTCTCTTTGAGCTTGAGAGCAGAAGAATAGAGATTCATGGCTCCACACCCCCTGCCAGAGTAAATTGACCTCTCAGAGGCATCTCCACCTAGTGCTGAGAGGATAATGCAGAGCTGTGTAGAGAAAGAAAAGAGCAGGCTTTCAGATGGGACAGGCTTTTCTTTTGGGGGGCATTCAAGTGTGTTAGGCTAAAATAGAAAACAGGTGAAAGAGGCCTACTCCCTGTCATGTGGCTTTGCGCTAAGCCTCCTTTGCAGCATAGTTCCTTGATCTTAAACCTTGAGGAATTAATCTTTCTCGTATTTCTTACAGTTATTTTTGGTGATCAGGTCTCTCACACACCACCAAGCTCCTTCTGTGGCAGTTCTTAGAAAGGAAGAAAAGTGCTGACTGTGGAGAGGCTCCTGCTGGGGTCCTGTACCTCCAGCCCTCACCTTTCTGTCTCTTTCATTTTGCACCTAGCTGAGATGGAGCTGTAGGTCCTTTGAGCCCCAGACCAGTTCTGTCTCATGGAGCATGTGTGGCCCACCTTTTGGATAGCAAACACTGACATCTCCTAATCCTGTTAAATACCTAGCCTGAGGAGCTCCTGATTGATCACATCTTGTGAACAATTTAATATCACGTGCCTGTTTGTATTTGTATGCATCTGTTTTACATATATCTATTAATTTGGTCTGTTTTCTTTTACACAATATTAGCTTACCATTTTTCTTTCACATGCAGATATAACTCATTGCATTGGCAACAATGAGCAAAAGCTCCCTGTGAAGGCCTGTGCATGTGACTGTGATATAAAAGATATTCTTATCACTCCATCAAATTAAAAAGAAGATTAAGGCCTAGCTTCAGAAAATCACTCAAGCAGGCTGACTGATTGAAATGGGATTCATCTATATGCTAGAGTAAATTCCTACATAACAGTCTAAATCATTGCTCTGAGCAATGGTAACTGAAGATTGATGGGGAGGTAGTGTGTTTGATGGCATGATGTGAGCAGCTATTTGGTAGCTGTCTTGAAATGCATGAGACCATAAGCTCTTAAACTGGCACAAGGAAAATTATTTTAACAGTGTAGATTGCTCTATGGATTGCTTATCTTATCTCTTGTCCCTTTCATCCTGAAGGACTGGGACTAGGAAAATGAGTTCAGAGCCTTAGCACCGCTTTACACTGCTGAGGGTGGGACTCGTCTCAAACAACATTGCCTACATGAGATGGATACCTAGTCTGAACTTGCTGTATACACTGCCCCTGTCCACATCAATAGAGAGGTGCTTCTCTAAAAGTCTAAGTTGTCTTCCTCAGTCACTTCAAAGGGGTGGATCACCCTTTGGAAGCACCCCTTTCTCTGCTGTCGGGAGGCAGGGGAGGAGGAGTGAATCCCTTCTCGTCTTCCCATTGCACATGTGTCTCTTCTGTGTTAAAGGTGAGAGATGGCAACTAGACCTGGCAGTTTATATACCTAATGTTGGCCTTCCAGCCAACAATGTTGGCTAATTTTACTCAATTACAATGTTTAATTACAGTCATTCCTGCTCCCTGCTACTTCTGGTCTTTTTGCTGACGTGAGGAAATTCTCAGTTAACTGCACCTGGGGCAGAAGCATTGGCAAGTGACAGAAACAAGCAGTATCAGTTTAGGTCCACATAATGGTCGAGCTTTACACTTTCTGAAGAAAAAAGGCTGAGGAGCAGGGGAAAAATATAGTTACTAGGTGAGAAAATATGGTACCCAATCGGTGTGCTTTCAAGTGTTTGGTTAAAAAGTTTCATTTGAGATAGATCTGTTTGTGTTTTTAGGCTCTCGGGGAAACTTCATCTTGCTAAATGTCTATGCTCAAATTATACCATCCAGCTGTCATGCCTTAACCTAGTAGTTCACGAGCCCTTTGCTGTTGTGGCATGAGAAACACGAATTTTGTGGTCCGATTCATTGAATCCATTTTGGAGTGAAAAATCATAAATCCCTTGGGTTTAGTTGCCTGTTCATCTCATCACTGTTGGACCTACCTTTCTATGTCTTTGCTTTTGCCAGCTACTAGAATAATGCTGGTGTTTTCTTGGCTATGTATTTATTAGGAATATTAGCAGAAAACAGTTTTTCTGAAGCTATTTTTAAGTTCTAGCACTGCTTACACCTGTAGGGGCAAGGGAACACTCTAAGAAGTCATTTGCTCAAGCCTAATTTTAATTAATGTAGGCTGTTAAATGAACAAATATTGACAAGAAAGCTAAATCTATGAGGGACTGTGCAAGGCCTTTTTGCCTTATCTGATAAGGTGATAGAGTGATGGTGGAAGTCAGTTGGCGTGCAGAGCATACAGTCCTTCAGGAATAACTCCTGCACCTTTTGAGTAGTCATTTATTCACTATGATGCCAAATTATGGGCTGATCAGCCACCACATCCATCTGAAAATTGAGTAGAGACACAAATCGCAGAATTAGGGCAGATCTAGCTAACTCCTTCTGAAACTTTTGTCAACATGACTGAGGTAGAGTTTCTGTCCCCAATGGCTTATACTGAAGGAATGAAAGGGGTTGATCTAAGTCATTGCCTTTCAGCGCTATTTTCTGTGCAGCTGGATGATTCTTAATAATTTAAAAATTGTTAATGGTGTTGACCGACATCTTAGTGCCTTTATGATGTCAGAGGATGTTAAAATGATGTACATACTGTGGCCAGATTCTGACCTGGTTTACACCACCACCAGCTGTAGACTTGATTCTACTCCTGAACAGGTGTCTCCCAACTTCATCTTATTGCCCCAAGAAATCCACAATGGCCTGATAATGTAACGACCTATGGGACCAGAGTAATTTCAATTGCATCTGCATTTTATAAAGGCAGAATGTGGTAATCGAAGTGACCTTGGGTAGTTCAGCAGTCGTTCATTACAGATGCTGTGTTTCTGGTACATGCTGGTGGGGAGCAATTGAGCACTGCCTGCCCTGAGTGTGGCACACCACCTGTGATAAGGAAGGACTTTGTTGTTCTTCTCTTCTTTCCCTGTTCTCGTTGAGTTCTGATGTCATTTTTCTCTTAACTGCAGGTCACTTCATGGGCAACAACACAGTGATTGATGTTTTGAGGAGAGAAGGGTACGAGGTAGAACACACTCCAGCTGGACAAGCCATCAACAAGTAATGCATGCTTTTATCTAGCTGAGCAGCCATTGGGAGGTAAACAGTCATGAAGAGGTAGTAGCGGCTGGAACTATACCTAACAGTGAGCTGAGCTCCCTCTCTCCTTCCCAGCAGCTTGCTTTTCTTTTCCATGAGCCAGTTTGGAAACAGGATTTTATTTAGTTGGATTTTGGTTTTTGGTGTTTTCTTTGGGGGACTCTTTGGTTGTTTGAGGTTTTTTTGGGTTTAGGGTTTTTTAATAAAATAAAAATACTTCTCCCCTTGTAAGCTGTCAACTCTTAAACTAACAGCCATGAAGTATGCATGCTTGGTTCATCAGATATGAATGCTCTCTCATACCACAGGTATTCCAGGCTCCTCCTTCCTCCCTTTTAAGTATTTGACTGCCCTGCCTTTTAAAACTCTCCTGTTACACTGCTATTTTTGATTCTTTCTGATTACACTCTCTCAGCCTGGAATCTGACTGCCCAGAGTCCACCCAGCCTCTTTGCAAAGCTATCCCCATGACTGATTGCTCTCATGTCCCCTGTTCTCTTCTGCATTTTTAAGCTAAGGCACTTACTGTTCTGGTGCATCTTGCAGCTGTCCTTCAGGACATGTCCTTATTTCCTCTTTTTATCTCTCACTGGCTGCCTTTATTCATCTCCATGGTTTCAATAAGTACAGAATGCCAAATAATCCATACTCTGCTGAGAATTACATGTTCTCTTGACTCGCCCCTTCCTGGACTTCTTGCCACCAGCTTAGAGTTTGCAATCCTTGCCTCTCCTTCCTCCAGACTCTTGCCAACGTGTTCTCTTGTGTCTCTCAGAAATCCCAACGCTTCCTTATAGTCACTGCTAAAAGGCAACAGTGGCAATAAGGTTTGATTCAAGTTATGGTACTGTTTCCCTTTTATCCTCTGTGCCAGGTATGCTGTTGCTCACTGCTTACATCTCTGTTCCTCCTCACTGACATTTCTGATATGGGGGTCTCAGGCAGGACGATCACCTTTTGTGCAGAGGGCACAGTGCAGAGGCTTGGTCTGTGGCAGGGGCTCCATAGATGTGGTACAAAATAATGGCAGATGTTTTTCTCATACTATAGTTGCTTTCTCTTTGCACCACTTTTGCTGCCTTTTCCAGACCATGGGATTCAAACTCTGGCAGGTCATGTTTTTGCAATGTATGATGATGGACATACATCATTAACTCTACGTTCACTCAAACAAACTGCACCAAGAGTCATCCCCATGCATAAATGAAAGCAAGCCCTAACCCTGTTGCCACCAATGGTCAGGTAGTCTGACATGGAGAAGCCCCCTGTGCTTAACACCAGACTTAATGGTCCTGTAACACACTAGATTGTCTAGCATGATTTATCAGTGTTTACAGGGATAATAAAAAACCTGCTTGCACTGATATTTTTGTGTTATTTATTTTGTTTTTTCCCCCCAGAACATTCATAGTCTACATATTCCTTAAAAAAAGCAGCCATAGCAGCTTCTTAAAGGTTAAAGAAAGAGAGATGTACTTGAGAATAAACAAAATCTGATACAGCTCTGTAAAGGTGTAGCTGTAAGGAAATCAAGGGCAGACAACTGGGAAAAGGAGGGCTAGATCTTCATCCATCTGGAAGGTAGGTATCAATGATACTCGGGGTAGCTGAGCACCCAGTTCTCTGACCACATGGAGTTCATTGTCCAGCCAGTGATTCTAGTGCCTTTGAAAGCCCTCAGTTTGGCATTGGTTACAGTTCAAATCTTTCATTGGGACTGCTGGATAGAACGTCATTCCTGGAGTCTTGATTTTAAAGCTGAGTGAAGAAGCTAAGGAATATCACATGTTAGTGTTTTCTTTGAGAAAAGGTGTTAACATTTCTGGATAACTTGGGAAGAGATTTGAAAATATGTCAGAGTCCTGGGGGTTATATGAAGGATTTCACTTGATTGCTATCCTGGGCTTGTTTTGGGGGCAAATACCAGGGCAGTTTGTTTCAATAAACCCAGTCTAGCCCACGTCAATGTGGAACCGTATCCCACTACTGTCCTAGGTAGCAGTGCTGCACAGTCTGGTCATGGACTATTTCACAGGACAGCATTGAGTGAACAAAAAACTGGCAGGTGGTTGAATGAGACAGAGCATTCAAATGGCTGCTCTGCTGTCTGATACGGTAGGGGATATTAGTTGAGCAGTCCTAAAACAAGAGGATGAGGAAGACTGCAGTTGTCTCCCTTCCCCGCAACAAGACATTGTGCAGCAGCAGCACAGTCTGTGCTCTGGCTCTACAGAAAGTCCCTTTTGCACTATCTTGTAAATGCCTATGTGTAGGAACACAGAAAGATGTGATATCATTATGCATGTTTTCCTATAATAGGCAAAGTGGTAGGTGCAGACACAGAATTTCACCTGCAGACAGGGCTGTCTGAAGTATCCTGCTCACCTGCAGGGGCAATGGGATGAATGCCTGTAGTGGAGTGTGGAGGCCGAAGGACACCTTCTTCGTGGTGTCACCAAAGCAAGGAAGGCAAAAGAGGTGCTCCAACCATGCAGTAGCACAAAGGACAGTTTATAAATAGTGCCACAAGTTCAATCAAGCTCCTACTGTCTTGTTTTGGGCTTTAACTGTTGTTCATGGTTGTAGAATGCATATATATCACAGAATCACTGAATGTTAGAGATTGGAAAAGACCTCAAAAGATCATCTAGTCTAACCCCCCTGCTGCAGCAGGAACACCTAGGTGTAGTAAAACACCTATATGTAGTAAAATATTCATCACATAATCACAGCCATAATTAAGGTGCTTACTGACTCCACCCTTAGCTGCTGTACTGAGAGAGGGAAGTGGCCTTGGGGAAGAAGGATATGCTTTTGCATCTCTGTGCCTTTTCCTGTGGTTGCTCAGTCAGTCTCTGGAAGAATTACCTGCGGGAAGTATTGCAAAGGAGGTTATGTATGNCTGCAGTTGTCTCCCTTCCCCGCAACAAGACATTGTGCAGCAGCAGCACAGTCTGTGCTCTGGCTCTACAGAAAGTCCCTTTTGCACTATCTTGTAAATGCCTATGTGTAGGAACACAGAAAGATGTGATATCATTATGCATGTTTTCCTATAATAGGCAAAGTGGTAGGTGCAGACACAGAATTTCACCTGCAGACAGGGCTGTCTGAAGTATCCTGCTCACCTGCAGGGGCAATGGGATGAATGCCTGTAGTGGAGTGTGGAGGCCGAAGGACACCTTCTTCGTGGTGTCACCAAAGCAAGGAAGGCAAAAGAGGTGCTCCAACCATGCAGTAGCACAAAGGACAGTTTATAAATAGTGCCACAAGTTCAATCAAGCTCCTACTGTCTTGTTTTGGGCTTTAACTGTTGTTCATGGTTGTAGAATGCATATATATCACAGAATCACTGAATGTTAGAGATTGGAAAAGACCTCAAAAGATCATCTAGTCTAACCCCCCTGCTGCAGCAGGAACACCTAGGTGTAGTAAAACACCTATATGTAGTAAAATATTCATCACATAATCACAGCCATAATTAAGGTGCTTACTGACTCCACCCTTAGCTGCTGTACTGAGAGAGGGAAGTGGCCTTGGGGAAGAAGGATATGCTTTTGCATCTCTGTGCCTTTTCCTGTGGTTGCTCAGTCAGTCTCTGGAAGAATTACCTGCGGGAAGTATTGCAAAGGAGGTTATGTATGTGAGTGTCTGTTTTTTAATAGTGTTCTGAAGCTGCAGGTGTGGATGACCATGCAGGATGGAGGTCATCCAGGCTGTTCCTGTAGCAGTGTTGGGCCCCAGCATGATCAGTCTGTGATTTTCCTTGCATGAAATAGGATCAAATTCTCTTTATTTTCCATCTACTCTCTGCCCACAGTGATGGGCTAGCTTGAAAACTGCAGCCGTGCTGAAACACATCTTCTGCTGGACCTCCTCCTTTTGATGCCATTGCAAGGCAGAAGGGAAACACACAGTAGTTCTGGAAAGGTTTCAATGATTGAAGCAAGGTTTCTGCACAGTAGTCTGTGGTCCTCTGTTACCTTTCTGAATTTAAGCCCAAGCCAGTCGCCTGTTTTGTCTTATTACAGAAGAGTGCTGCATCTCTTTTCTTTGTAGATTAGCCATAAAGACCAGTCAGATATTTGATTTGTGTTCTGTGTATCCACAGAGTGGATTGAGTTTGTCCAAGATGCTCATGAACAAGTAAAGCGGGGGAATTGCTTTATTCCAAAGAGGAGAAGTGTTAGCCATGAGTGGATAGGACACTGCAGACTGCCAGCCTTGGAGTATGGATGAGGAGATGTTGCTTAGTCTAAGTATAATGAAACAGAGCTTGGGTAATCAGGGTGAAACTGATTGTTTACTTATTCAATGTATCACCTTTGCATGAAGCTAGGTAAGCATAGCCCTTAGAGCTTTTTCTGGGGGCTTGAGAGAATGGTTCTTTGGGCTTCCAGGATATGCCTTATGAGAGAGTTTGTGCATGCACGTAGTCTTGCTGCAGTGTTTCACTTGCTGGAGTTGCTTTGGAAGTCCAGATAGTGCGACCAGCCTAATACTGGATCTGTGCAGTTGGAAAGCTGAAGGCCTGACTCCTACTCCCTCATTACTTGCTGTAAATGTGTGCAAAGCTCACTTCTGCGTTGTGGTAGAGCTGTGATTGCTCAGCCTCCTCCACTCCATGTGGACTTCCATACTTGCCTGATACAACCCTTTAAAACCACCATTTTATGCTCCTTGGTGTGCTTATCTGAGTGGCAGGACCACATTATCTCCTTTTGCAGATCAGCATGGAGACAGTAAATACTTAGGCTGGAAGTCAATGCCATAATGGATTTGTGATATATTGAGCCATTTCCTTCAAAAACAATAATTTGCCAGATGTGTTTCTGCAGCCGTGACCACGGTCTGTGGACTAGTTCATTACTTACCTTCTCGAATGGTGAGAATTTTTGATCTAGGACTGGCTCCTTCAGGTAGTGTGCTTTATTTGTCCTGTCCCTGCCCCTCCTCACTGTCCCCAAGTCAGTGGGCTGTGGGCAGGAATTGCTGAAAGGAATGATCTGGTCTGTGTTCTGCAGTACATTAGACTAGAGGGGTATGGTTTGACCCACTCTGACTTTGAGGGGGATTCCTTTTTTGTCTTTCTAGATAGGCGAGGTTATTCCCAACAGTTATTCCAACTCTGAACCAGACTGCATTCTTTCCTCAGTTCCAGGTTACCTCTTTTCCAAAGCTTTTTTCATTAAAGATTTTGATCAGAATACTGACTAAAGAAGAGGGGGCAGGAAATAAGGCAGAGAAATAAGCATCCAGACAATATGACAGGGAGAAACATAATTTTTATGTGTGCCTTGATTATATCTGAACCAGGATTCTGCCTCAAAGCACTTTCAAATATGTGTTCCCTCCTTCCAGCAGAAAACCTCCCATAACCCTGCTTGCCTTTTCGTCATCATCATCGGTACACAGCCCGTATGTCACATCTCAGGAGCTCCCACTGCCATTGCATCCCTGGAAGGAGGAGGAGGAGGAAGAGCTTCTGCCTCACCTGCTGCTTCCTGACAGCATCGATGTGCTGGAAAAGGTAGACAGGAAGTACAAAAAGAAGAAGAAGCAGCAGCAGAAGAAGCAAAGACTGAGACAGTTTAATGACCTCTGGGTTCGCCTTGAAGAAAGGTGGGTCATGGCGGGGGAGAGAATAGGGGTTGTCATGCAAACTGAACGTTAACTTAGACTGATGAATCCAGTATGCCAAACTTTTGCAGGGGCTAGATCTTCTCCCTCACTGTGATTCTTGTTAAACCATTTACTCAAGGTTGTTTGTGCTTTTAGTGAGAAAATAGCTTCTTCTGCATGGTTAGGTTTATGGAAAATTAGGCATAATACAAGTGGAAGCCTTGTCTAGACCATTTTGCATTTGAGCTTGAGGTTTGTGAGCATATGGGAGTTGTCTTTATCACTGAAGGCTGGATCCAGTGGTAGACAGTGCAGATCAAAGCCTTGGACCTTTATCCAAGAGCTGCTCCATATGTGGAAACTGTCATATCTGGCATATGTGCTCCTTGCATTTGGATAATATTTATGCAGTACTTCCAGTCTCTGTATTCTTCCAGTCTTAAAAAGCATGTGAGCCCCATGGCATTATTGGAGATCGGGAAAGGGGGGATGACAACCTAATGAATCATGGAGTTAATATAAAAAACGGACAGTGTTTTGGGGCAAAGGTTCACATATATCCCCTAGGTTTCATCCAGAAGAGCCTACTCACCTAAAAGAACTCTATCAGCATGCAAAAAAAGCCAACTTCTCCCTCAGGAGCTATACTTAGGCCTGTGGCTGAATATGTACCTTAATGTTTCCCTCCTGTCAGATAACGCACTGACCTGAGTGTGCCCTCTTTTGTTCTTTGTATCTCTGCCATACTCAGGTTGAAAGCATTTTATTTTTGTGGTACTGCAAATAACCAGACACATCAGGATGATGGAGAAAAGCCTGCGGTTCTTGAACTGAAGCATCTGCATTCTTTTTTTTTTTCTGTTGCAGAATATTTCTTCCAGCTCCCCAAGGTACGGAGTATCTTGGGGTTCTCCTATGCCCTTCTTACCACATCCCTGTGTCCCAGCTGTACCATTGCTTTGAGTAATACATTGCTCAGGATGGCTTTTGTTCTGTTCCAAGAATTCAGCCATTGTCAGACATTTTAGACCAGACTCTTTTTCCTCTTTTATAGAGTAATTTTGTGCAATCTCTCTGCTCCTCTTGCCAACATAAGACTGAGTAGCTTGGACAAAAAGGGAGAAATGCACGTGGAAGTGTGCATGCCCACTGACAGACCTACACGCAGTCCAAGATTCAGCAGTACAACAAATTGAACACACTTGCTTTTGTTTTTTAGTGTACCATTTAATTTCTGCTAATGTAGTTGACATTAGCTGTTTGTGAATGGGATTTTGTAGTTTCTGTTGACAGACTTTTTAGTTAAAACACCGAGGTATGATTTAGAGCTCCCACCCTGCCTGCACACTGACATGTTCAGTTTTTCACATGCAGTTGTTCCTATGAAGCTCAGGGAAGTCAAAGAGTACTCTGATGTGAGAACACGTGCATTTGCAGTATCGGTGCTGTCAGAAGAATAGGGAAAATAGGAGGATATGCTACTGTGATTAAACTGGAGGTACAATAGGGCTACATACTGGATAGCCAGTACTGCAAGGCAATAGTGAGGTAAAAGCGAAGATGATGATGATGACTTAGGAAACTACTGCATAAATATGGGAGCAGCAAATGCCTCATTTCCTTTTCTTTCTTTCTTTTTTCTCTTTTTTTTTCTTTTTTGTAATGTTTCCTTTCTTCTTTGTGTCAGAAAGTTACCCAGGTGCTAGGTGACAAATTCTTGTTGGGGTGAGTCCTTAGGAGCAGAGAGCATGAATGTCTAGAGATAGAACTGTTGCATGACAGTAGCGGGAAAGACTTGCTGCCTGAGAGATTGCTACATTTTCTCTGCAGAGGGAAAGTCATGAGTGTCAGAGAGACAGCTGTCATTCACTCACGGCCCCCACCTGCGCTCTGGGTTTAGTCTTTGTAAAGCAGGGGGAATCACCACCCTCTTTGACCCGACACTGGTGTGTGCCAGCAGTCCGTGCTGCTGCGGGCTTCCTGGGCAGGCATGGGCTGAGCTGACAGCCCCACCTCGTG
Organism: Syrrhaptes paradoxus; assembly: GCA_013400615.1. Taxonomy (NCBI): domain Eukaryota; kingdom Metazoa; phylum Chordata; class Aves; order Pterocliformes; family Pteroclidae; genus Syrrhaptes; species Syrrhaptes paradoxus. The sequence continues at coordinate 14,158 of VZTO01023042.1, read as the reverse complement.
GCATAGCCGCGATGTGTCCCCACGGAAATCCAGCCTCCCCGGGCTCCAGCTCACACGTGTCCATGGCACATCTCAGTGGGAGTTCTAGCCCGTGCTATAAGCATTCCCCGGGGTGCCCAGGCACAGGTAAACCTGTCAGATTTCTTATGCATGAGCCATTGACAGCTTTCCTCCTGTGAGCCTGGAAATGTGCGAGGCACAGATCAAGTTATTTGATGCAGTCTTGTAGTGGGCTTGGTAGAATTGCTTTGGTTCATGCTCCTCTATGCACCAGTTGTCAGCTGTATTTCTTTGATGTCCTGCCAGCTGGCTTCTCTCCAGTTACTGTTCAAATCTTCTGTGGGAGCCTTTGGGTATGGAAGGGTAAGTGTTTTTTAAAAAAGATGCTAATTGCCTTCAATTTCCCAAAGGGCTTTTGCTTAATGCACTTGTATAAAATAACGCAACAATGATGCAGCAGGGGAGTGGGTGCAGGATAAAAGACTCTGATTTTGTATTTGGCAGGTACAGTTGCTTTTAATTTTGTCTAAATTTGTCTTCTGGTTACACACAGCACCATGAGGCACTGGGGTGTATTGTCAGCCTTACAGCTGTGGGGTCAAGCATGGCTTTCAATCTATTGCCAAAGAGAACAACATCTGTGTAGTATCTGACCCTTCTGACTCTTGACCTGTCATGGTGTGGGAGCTCCCCTAATTCAGGACAGCTGGTGTTAGCAGCTTGAAGCATACAGATTTCTCTCCCCCATGATGTGTTGTCACAATAGGAGTTCAGCATCATCTAGGCTCTGACTCAGTTCTTGTTCATCACCACCTCAGAGTCCTCACAATCACTGAGAGATAATCTGAGATGTGATTTTTCCCACTGACTCTATGATGCATTTCTGCTCCTTAAATCATGTTATGTAAACCCTTTGTAAATCCTGACGTGTGGAAGGGAACATGCAGTATAGGAACAAGTTTGGTCCGTGCTAAGATGCACATAGAGAAGCATGACTGGGGAAGATGGATTCAGCTGAAAGCAGGTGCCTCAATCCTGCTGTGTTCAGCAACTGTTGCTGCAGTGACACTCTCTGCAACAAAGACGGTTTTATACTTGCGTATTTTCTTTTTAGCTGAAAGGCACTAGGAATATGGTCGTCTCACACACCTGACTAACTACGTGGGAGCAATGGGCTGGGTAGACCTGAGTGCAGGGCAGGTGTTTTAGTGCTGTCACCACCCTCCTCAATCTCATCCCTGTTCCCTCTCAAAACTTGCTTCGCAGTTCAGCTGGGCAGTGCCTTTGTCCATGGGGGCTGGCATGGGAGCTGCCCACACCTTTATGGAAGAGATGAGGCAGCGCTCTGCTGTTAGGAGACACAGTCCTTTGGAGAGCATGTAACTGGTACAAGAGACCATTCCCAGGAGACCAGAAGACTGACAGTGGGGCACAGAGGCAGACCACCTTCTGCTTTGTATGTATTGGGCAGTTCTGGGCTGGGTCTGGACTGATGTTCTTCTCTTGCCTTGCAGTGCTACCGACCCTCCTCCCCGGATCCGTATCATTAACGGCTACATCACAGTTGAACCCCAGCCACGGGGCCACGCACAGTCTAGTCATGCTGATGCAGACACCAGCAGTGCTCACCAGCTTTCCCATTCTCTCTTCCTTCCACTACTGACTTCGACTTTGCATATGATAAGGCTACATTGAAACACAGGGGGATCCAAGCTGCAGGTTTTGCAGGTTTTGCCTTAAAAAGCAAAAAAAGAAATTTATGTGAAAAAACAAAAACAGAAGACTCTGAGTGCGACACCTGTTCTTTGGGGTGTTCTTAAGCTGCCTCCTTTTCCTGAATCTGGATCATTAACACTATTAACTGGTTTGACCTGCCCAATACAGGAGAAGATATTTTAATGGAAGTGTTATTTATCCTTCTCTTGCAGAAGAGTGATTTCATGTTATCCCATAATGCTTTGGGGAGATTATAATGTCGCTATAACATAGCTGTTGTTTAGCTGTATGAGCCAAACTAAATTACATTGTTTTCACCTTCAGTGCCTTGTAAGAAGATTTACACACCAGTAACTTGTTTATTAGAACAGAATATTTTGGTCATATGAGCACAGCTGGGAAAAAGAAGCTGGTATATTATGTCTCTGGTGGTAAAGCTTTTAATTCTTGCTTGTTAGGGCTCCAGGTTACATATAAAGGTTCATGACAACACCTTCCACAATAGAATAAAACAGTAAAGATTTGTGAACAGAATGTTTCTGCTGTCTGTTTGTTGATGTTGTAAGATGGGTACAAGTCTCATAAGCACAAACTAATGTAAATGTAAGGAAAAAAAAATTGCCTGGGGAGCTTCACAGTCATACTGTTGGACTCTTCCAAAGTAAGTAGTTCTCAAAAGGTGATTTGAGAAGCCCAGATGCAGGTTTTCCCTCTCTTTCTAAATCACAGATATATTATATATATCTGTGATTTATATTGTGATTATATATATTATAAATATTTGACAAGGTGTAATGGTTATAAACTGAAAGAGGGTAGATTTAGATTAGATATTAGGAAGAAATTTTTTGCCCAGGGAAGTTGTGGATGCCTCATCCCTGGAGGTGTTCAAAGCTATGCTGGATGAGGCTTTGAGCAACCTGGTCTAGTGGAAGGTTTCCCTGCCTGTGGCAGGGGGGCTGGAACTCTATGATCTCTAAGGTCCTTCCCAACCCTAGCCATTCTGTGATTCTGTGATTCTATTTACAGCTGGATTTGCTTCTGGGGAGAAAGTGCTTTCTTTTCCTTTTCTGCACAGTCAGACTTCATTCTAGGAGATCCTTGCAAGTTTTCTACCAGTTTCAATGGAAATTTTCAGACTTTCCAAATTAAGTCCTTTGCTGTCTGCTTACAAGGATGTGCTGTTGACTGTTCAATGTAGGAAGCTTGGAAATAGTGGTGAATGGTTTTCTGTGTTTGTACATGACATCCTCTTGTGATCACATTAAATCATTTTGTGAGCAACATATCCCTCCTTCCTCTTAGAAGGGTTTCATTGCCTGGGAAGGTCTCATAAGCTTAATCCATGGGAGGGCTTGGAGTCAATGTGCTGAGCCTGATAACTTGGAAACACAGCAGTCACCTGCCCCAGCAAGACAACAAACCCTCAGGTTTCCCTTCCTATGCATGTACATGTGCTTTGCTTTTTTCATTGCCCATAAAAAGTACCTGTTTTCTTGTCCTTCCACTGCACATTGGAGGAGGAGGAGAAAATGGTTCCAGCTTCCCTAACAGGCTTTTCATCCCTTGATCTCAAATTTCAGTCCTCCACAAGGAGTGAACCTGAACAAAGCCTCAGTTTGCTGAGAAAAACAGTGAAAGGAGAGGTTCAATATTGCAGTTTGCAGCAGCACTATGGGGAATTAAATATATCTGGGCCAGGGTAGAAGATAGCACCATCTCATTCTGTGCTCCTTCTTATAGGGAATACTACAAGACCTCAGAGTCCCAAATATGTTCTGGCATCCTTGGCATCTACAACACAGCAGCCAGGCAGGTGATGTGCTCTCTTATGTCTCTTTCTCGAGCTGGTCTTTCACTGGTATGAACTGTCACAGACCTGATCCGTCTGGAGCTGTTTTCCTTGGCCTGAATGTGACCTGAAGAGAGCAGATCAGATGGGGGAATAGCTTATTTACAAAGATGCCTGCAGGCCTGACAAGCTGAGCGCATACTTGTGTATTCATCACTGCATCTGCAGGGGCCACCAAAACCATTACGTCAGAGTGCCACTTACTTGAATATGCATGGGTACTGCTTCTCCTTCCCCTGTCTTCTGTCCTTCAGAAGTGCATGATGAGGTGTGGCGCAGGTCCAAAGGGCTCTGGAAGCACTGGGAGAAGGGGTCGAGGCAGAGCTTCCATTTCTTTTCTCCATTACAAAATAAAGGCTGTTGCGTAAAATATCCCCAGGATGACTTTTCTCTTTTTTCCTTTTTCCATGGTTGCTCCTGAGCTTTGCCTTTGTGAGGGGAGTAGACTCTGGTGGAATAGCCACCAATGTTTTTCTGAGGTTGTCATGAGGGAAGAGTAATTATGAAACACTCAGGAATAACAGAGACCTGAAACAGCACTGTGGACAATTCCGTTCTGATGGTGTAACTCACTTTGTAGCCTGTTTCCAAGTGCTTGACTGTGTCAGAGAAATAGAGATGTCCTTAATCTGTGATGGATTGTAGACTGTGAACTCTTTCTGCATAGTAATCAAATTCTTTCAAGGTGTTTTTGAGGGTCTCATGGGCTTGGCTTGACACTTATGAACTAAACTAGTGGTTCCTATCCCTTACTTTTTCTTCCAGACCAGTCATTGTTGACTGCCCATGGGATGCCAAAGTCTTTAAACTGTGACTGGTAGGGAGAGCAGAGACTTACTCCAGCTGCCCATGCTACTCAGCTGTTTACAGTGACCAATGAGGAGTGCTAGATTTGGATCCAGTTGTTTCTCCCTTGTTCCAGAACAAGAAAAGTTTGCCAGACTTGGAACAGTCCAAGGAGCCATCATAATGGCCAAGGTCTGTTCAGGTACCACTCTTTTCTGGGCCACAGAGGATCAGGAAAGCAAGCGTTCCCATCGTGCCTGGAAGACTTCACTGTCCCTCTGTCCTTCCCAAACAGCTGAAGTATCTTTTGTTGCCTTGCAATTGAAATTCAGTCAGATTGTGATGACTGGCACATCTGTTTCAGAAATTACTGTGATGGTGCCGGTACCCTTTCTTCAGTGCAGAGGCTGAATTCTCCTGTTGTCTCCTGAGCTAGGTGCCTGCACATTCTCTGAGTGCTATAACAACACATTCTTTATTATATCTGAACATCCTGGTCTCCCTTTTCCATTCTCTTCCTTCGTACTTACTAATCAGCCTGTGCACTTTGCTGTTCCTCTCCTTGCTTAAATTGTTTTCATAAGTCATCTCTCCAGTGTTCTCTGTGGACAGATCTGTTTTGAGATTATTGGAACTATTGCCATGGGTTCCTTGTGGTCAAGATTTCTACTTCCCTGTTGGAGGCTGACATCTGCACAGTTATTAGCAGAGATTAAAAACCTACCTACATCAAAATGTACTAGTTTGATAATACAATTATACACACACCCTGGATTAAATTGTAAAGTTGAACAATACAGGTTATAACCATCACAGATGTTCAGCAGCATATAGTGAATTCTTGTGAATATTTGTTTCTTGACGAAGCTTGGCTAATGGACTACTGTGCTATGACATACATGCTTTTTAGTTATCATAAAACTTCACATTTATGTATATATCTAGGAAAAAAAGGCAGACAAACATCCTCCTTGGGAAAGGGCTTGCTCATAAATTCCTGTTTCCTGATCTAGTCAGTACTTGCACTTTATTTCTACTTGCTGATGAAATGGGCCAGGTGTTTAACATTATTTGTTTTGAATTCACTGGCCTTCCTGTAGCTACCTCTCGCAATTTCACAGCTTTTCCTTTCTGCTGCTGGTTGCTTTTAACATATTGAAGCTTTATTTTCTGATACTTTATTAGCAGCTGGGATTTCTTGCAAAGGATTGCAGGAGGCATGACTTCACTTAATGTTCTTTCATAGACAGCAATGTGCTCTTATCTGACACAGCTTTTCTGTGAACTGTGAATGCCCCTTAGAGAGCTGGTGATCCACTGCTGGTTTACTTTCCAATCCTTTCAGATTAGGATGTGAAAAATAAAACTACTGAAAAAAAAAAATATTGTTTCTTCAGATAGGGTCTAAAAATGTGCACATCCCTCCCAAGCAATAATTATAAAAATGCGAGAGGGGTTGCATAAACTGTGTGGGTTGCCTCACTTTAACCTCTGACATGCCTTAAGCACCTTGCAGGGTTTTGTTATTTTAAAGGTGCAGTAGCATAAAAGAGCACACAATAATGCAAAAGACCTTGCTCAGTGATTCACATTTCTTTCTCTTCACTTTGAAACTTGGGAAAGAGGGTGTTTTGTCCGTTTTTAAGCATTCATGTAGCAAAATTATACTTCTAAAACAGATTAGAGGGCAGTTATAGAAGGCATGTAAATAAATAGCAATTTAGAAATCTAAGCATTTTTTTCTTTTATTTTTTTTGTCTGTGCTCCTTTTGTACCCTCTGCAAGAAGGCTTCAGGGGAAAATATGATGCTCTTGTCAAAAAAAGAGCCAAGCACTGAAAGAGCAGAGCCCTCTCTTCAAACACCAGGGTAGTCTTGTGGATGGATGGATGTTCTCTTCCTAGTAGAGTTGAAGCTGCAATTACTCCATAAGATAACAAGCTGCTGTAGTTCAGCGGGTTGTTATGGCCCCTTTGATCAGCTATTTAAAACACTATGGCACAGTCAGTGTGTAGAAATCAAGCTGAAATCTCTTACTTAGATAACCAAGGAATGTGCTTTAGAAGATGTATTTCTCCAGTGGCTTGCTGTCTAGAAAATGTGGACAAAACATGTAATTTACCCTTTACCGCAAAAAAATAAAACTTAAGCCATGAAAACTAGTAAAAGAAAAGGTGATCTTGTTATATCTGTGGTGAAACTGGTTGCCATTTTCTACACTTCTACTCTGCTTCATACAGATTGCTATCCTGGAATCACCAATGAATACACATGAGGTTTGTTCGGGTCAGGTCTTGTGCTGAAATTAATTTACCTCTCAAGATCATAGTCCTGTTATAGTGCATGTTTGTCCTTACCAAGAAGACTGTATGTATCAGTAAAGGCTGGAAAAAATCTCTGTCATAGTATATTAGCACTTCTGCCTGCAAGCAGGCCACAGCTATACTGAGCGGGTTAAAAATAATAAAATTAGAAGAACACTGTTGCTGGGTGTTTCTGGTGCTTTAGGATAGTAACAGTCATCTAACATTTATACTCAGAAGACTGCTCTGAAGATACCTATGGTCTGGGCAGTGAATTGAGGCTCCTGCCTTTGGTCACCTGAATCTTTCTGAGGCGTCTGTCTTTCCATATGTATATTTGCAGCAGTGTTCAGCTATACCTTATCCAAGAGCTAGGTTTTCTAGTGCTCAACCAACCAACTATTTCCTGCTAGTGTCCAGGGAACTGGGCATCAAAGAGTTCAGAAAACCTCCACCTTGCAAACACTGTTTGACCGGAGCTGATTTACCTCTAGTTGTAGAACTTGTATCTCAGGTCACTTAATCCTTCAAGACACTAAACCCATGGAGAATTTATTCCATCCTACACTGCAAAAAGCGAAAGCTTTGGATTTGAAAATGTCATTTGTATGTGTCTTGATACCATTTGTCTGGAGATGTATAAATAATTGAATAGCCAGGATGACAAATACTTTGCTGTCACAGCTTGCTCTCTGATGCTTGTGACAAATTACTACAGGTCTTTTGTGCATTATCTCTTTTATTTTGTTTATTTTAACCTCCCTTGAAGACACTATAAGTTTATCCAGCTGAAGACAAGAAACAGTATTTTGCTTTTGTTTTCTGACAAATGTTACTATTTGTGTGTTGTCCCAGTTCTCCCTGTTCCTCCTCTCCACACCTCCCACCCTGGCACTTTGTGCAATTTTAGGCAGTACCAGGAGGTCAGGGGACTTGCTTTCTCCATGTAGATACCCAGTGTGGGAAATGCCTCTGCGTTCCCCACAAAACAGGGAGCAGAGCTAATGCCTTTTTGCTGTCAGGTAGCTCTGATGTTAAAATATTGTGTAAGACCTGTTTTTAGCTTGGTCTCTGCTGGAGACGATTTGAAAGCACAGCTCCTCCAAGTGCAGTCTAGCACACACTGAGAAGCTAACTGAGGAAAGACAGTTGCTTTCTGAATAGGGTGCCTGCAATATATGAATGTTTCTTAAGCAATAGGTGAGCATAACTTAAAAGCTAAAGAGATTCCTTCCAGCATCTGCCAGGGATAGCTGTGATCAGCTGCTGGAAGCCCACCTTCCTGCAGCTATTTCTGTACTGTGTATTTGATAGACATTGGATTCAATATGTAAACACTCCCAGAACATCTTTGAGGTTATCAGGTGGTGGCAGAGTATCTCAAAAGTGCACACAACACTCGCAGTACTTATCATTCAGGGTTAGTGCTCATGACACCACAGAATTTACTGGCAGGAAAGGCAATTTTCTGAGACCTTCTGATGGTGGATTCTCGGCATCTGTTCCACATGGAAGACACATAAAGTTTTGTGCTGGACTTTTGTAACATACTGGGTAATTGCCAATATAGCTTCAAGGATACAAACTCACACCCAGGTAGCTCCAACGGACAAAGGCTATTAAGAGAGTTGGAGCAGAAATGATACAAGCAACAATAATCTGGAATATCAGGCTCCTACCTTTTCATGAAAGGTATAAAGATGTATAACGTTAAGTACAACAGTTACACATTTGTACTTAGCAGGCCACATAAAACAGACATCTATCTTGGGGCTTTAACATTTCCAAGCACTCTGCTACTGTGCAAACATTCTACCCATTCAGAAGAACTTAGGCTTTTCCATTACTGAGAACACAACCCATGTCCAGTCTCCTATGTATGTGCCCAGGCTGTTTTCCCCACATTAGACTTATGCTGAAATGTTAGTTTTTTAAATGACATGGAGTACTATTTATTTTCTGCAGTGTTGTGTACTTCGTCTGTAGCTTATGTTTCCCACCAGTGTATTTGTGCTGCCTATGGCATTAGAATATAATAATGGAAATAGTGTTTTGCAAAGGAACTTGTTCTCTAGAAAGATGACTTGGGAACAGTGTCACTCTGGTGAAAGTTTCCTCATATTCACAATGATACAAGAAAATGCAAAGTCTTTGCCACTAGAAATCACCAAATGTGACCTAGGATCCATATTTTGGTGAAGAGTCATGGGCTAGCAGGAGAGCATCTTCAAGTTTGCTGAAGGTTTTTCAAGCTTGATGCATGAATGCCTGGATATGTGGGAGTTTAAACAGAATAAAAGTACTCCACTCAGCAGTTGTCCATTTTCTGCTCCTCAATTCATTAAAACTCAAATTTGTTTTGAAATTCTTCATGCTTGAGGTTTGGGGACTGCAATTCTTGCTGCATTAGTTTGTTTTTTTAAAATTTCAAAGTAAGTGTTTGGTAGAACCAGAGGTATTTATCATAGAATCACAGAATGGTTTGGGTTGGAAGGGATCATCAAGTTCCAACCTCCCTGCCACGGGCAGGGAAACGTTTCCACTAGATAGGTTGCTCAAAGCCTCATCCAGCCTGGCCTTGAACCCCTTCAGGGATGGGGTATCCACAGCTTTCCTGGGCATCCTGTTCCAGTGCCTCACCACCCTCACAGTGAAAGATTTCTTCCTAATCTCTAATCTAATTCTACTGTTTCAGATTAAAAANTTCTTATAATGCAGCCCAGGACACAGTTTGCTTTCTGGGCAGTGAATGCACACTGCTGGCTTGTGTTCAGCTTTTCATCAGCCAACACCCCCAAGTCCTTTTCTTCAGGGCTGCACTCAAGCCATTCTGCGCCCTGCCTATATTTGTGCTTGGGATTGCCTCGACCCACGTGCAGGAATTTGCACTTGGCCTTGTTGAACTTCATGATGTTTTCCAGGGCCCACCTCTCAAGCCTGTCAGGATCCCTCTGGGTGGCATCCCTTCCCTCCCGTGTGTCGATCACATCACACAGCTTCGTATTGTTGGCAAACTTACTGAGGGTGCAATCGATCCCACTGTCCATGTTGCCAACAAATATGTTAAACAACATCACAGGACAGTGTCAAAGTCTTTGCACAAGTCCAGGTAGATGATGTCAGTTGTTCTTCCCTTGCTGGACACAGAGGTGAGACTCATCAACCTGTAGCTCCCCAGGTAGTCCTTTTTCCCCTTTTTAAAAATGGAGGTTATATTTCTGCTTTTCCAGTCAGTGGGAACTTCACCAGACTGCCATGACTTCTTGAACATGTTGGATAGTAGCTTAGCATCTTGATCCACCAGTTCCCTCAGGACCTGTGGATGGATCTCATCAGGTCCCATGGACTTGTGCACATTCAGGTTCCTTAGATGGTCATGAACCTGATCTCCTGCAGTGGGTGGTTCTTCATTTTCTTGCCTTTGCCTCTATGGCTTGAGCACTTGCCAACGAAGATTGAGGCAGAACAATCATGGAGTGCCTGAGCCTTCTACATATCCTGGGTAACCAGGTCTCCTGTTCACTTCCAGAGAGGGCCCGCTTTTTCCCTAGTCCTCCTTTTATCCCCAACATACCTATAGAAGCTTTTCTTCTTGCCCCTGATGTCCCTGGCTGGATTTAATTCTATCAGAGCTTCAGCTTTCCTAACCTGTTCCCTGACTGCTCGAACAATTTCTCTGTGTTTCTCCAAGGCTACCTGTCCTTGATTCCACCTTCTGAAGCCTTCCTTTTTGTGTTTAATTTATCCAGGAGTTCCTTGTTCATCCATGCAGGCCTCCTGGCATTTTTGCCTGACTTCCTGTTTGTTGGGATGGATCGCTCCTGAGCTTGGAGGAGGTGATCTTTGAATATTAACAAGCTTTTTTGGGCCCCTCTTACCTCCAGGGCTTTATCCTGTGGGACTCTTTGAAGCAGATCCCTGAAGATGCCAAAGTCTGCTCTCCTGAAGGCCAGGATAATGACTTTGCTGTGCGCCCTCTTCACTGCCCTGAGGGTCTTGAACTCCACAATTTCCTGGTCACTGCAGCCAAGACTGCCCTTGAGTTTCACATTCCCCACCAGCCCTTCCTGCTTGCCGAGAACAAGGTCCAGCATGGCACATCTGCTCACTGCCTCCTGTATCACTTGGAGAAGTAAGTTATCGTCAATGCATTCCAGGAACCTCCTGCCTTGCTTATGTCCTGCTGTGTTGTCCCTCCAACAGATATCAGGGTGGTTAAAGTCTGGCATGAGGACCAGGCTTGTGAATGTGAATGCAGTTCTGTCTGTAAAGGGCTTCATCCACTTGGTCTTCCTGGTCAGGTGGACTGTAGCAGACCCCCACTATAATGTCCCCTGTCCCTGCCCTTCCTTTAATCCTGTCCCAGAAGCTCTCGGTTGTCTCCTTATCCATCCCCAGGTGGAGCTCCATGCACTCCAGCTGGTCACTGACATAGAGGGTGACAACCCCTGCTCATCTCCCCCTGCCTGTCCTTCCTAAAGAGCCTGTATCCTTCCATTCCAACACTCCAGTCATAGGAGCCATCCTACAACCTCTCTGTGATGCCAATAAGATCATAGCCTGCAGGTGTCTGCACGTTTCTAACTCCTCTTATTTATTCCCCATGCTACATGCATTTGCATAGAGNTTTGTGCTTGGGATTGCCTCGACCCACGTGCAGGAATTTGCACTTGGCCTTGTTGAACTTCATGATGTTTTCCAGGGCCCACCTCTCAAGCCTGTCAGGATCCCTCTGGGTGGCATCCCTTCCCTCCCGTGTGTCGATCACATCACACAGCTTCGTATTGTTGGCAAACTTACTGAGGGTGCAATCGATCCCACTGTCCATGTTGCCAACAAATATGTTAAACAACATCACAGGACAGTGTCAAAGTCTTTGCACAAGTCCAGGTAGATGATGTCAGTTGTTCTTCCCTTGCTGGACACAGAGGTGAGACTCATCAACCTGTAGCTCCCCAGGTAGTCCTTTTTCCCCTTTTTAAAAATTGAGATTTTATTTCTGCTTTTCCAGTCAGTGGGAACTTCACCAGACTGCCATGACTTCTTGAACATGTTGGATAGTAGCTTAGCATCTTGATCCACCAGTTCCCTCAGGACCTGTGGATGGATCTCATCAGGTCCCATGGACTTGTGCACATTCAGGTTCCTTAGATGGTCATGAACCTGATCTCCTGCAGTGGGTGGTTCTTCATTTTCTTGCCTTTGCCTCTATGGCTTGAGCACTTGCCAACGAAGATTGAGGCAGAACAATCATGGAGTGCCTGAGCCTTCTACATATCCTGGGTAACCAGGTCTCCTGTTCACTTCCAGAGAGGGCCCGCTTTTTCCCTAGTCCTCCTTTTATCCCCAACATACCTATAGAAGCTTTTCTTCTTGCCCCTGATGTCCCTGGCTGGATTTAATTCTATCAGAGCTTCAGCTTTCCTAACCTGTTCCCTGACTGCTCGAACAATTTCTCTGTGTTTCTCCAAGGCTACCTGTCCTTGATTCCACCTTCTGAAGCCTTCCTTTTTGTGTTTAATTTATCCAGGAGTTCCTTGTTCATCCATGCAGGCCTCCTGGCATTTTTGCCTGACTTCCTGTTTGTTGGGATGGATCGCTCCTGAGCTTGGAGGAGGTGATCTTTGAATATTAACAAGCTTTTTTGGGCCCCTCTTACCTCCAGGGCTTTATCCTGTGGGACTCTTTGAAGCAGATCCCTGAAGATGCCAAAGTCTGCTCTCCTGAAGGCCAGGATAATGACTTTGCTGTGCGCCCTCTTCACTGCCCTGAGGGTCTTGAACTCCACAGTTTCCTGGTCACTGCAGCCAAGACTGCCCTTGAGTTTCACATTCCCCACCAGCCCTTCCTGCTTGCCGAGAACAAGGTCCAGCATGGCACATCTGCTCACTGCCTCCTGTATCACTTGGAGAAGTAAGTTATCGTCAGTGCATTCCAGGAACCTCCTGCCTTGCTTAGGTCCTGCTGTGTTGTCCCTCCAACAGATATCAGGGTGGTTAAAGTCCGGCATGAGGACCAGGCTTGTGAATGTGAATGCAGTTCTGTCTGTAAAGGGCTTCATCCACTTGGTCTTCCTGGTCAGGTGGACTGTAGCAGACCCCCACTATAATGTCCCCTGTCCCTGCCCTTCCTTTAATCCTGTCCCAGAAGCTCTCGGTTGTCTCCTTATCCATCCCCAGGTGGAGCTCCATGCACTCCAGCTGATCACTGACATAGAGGGTGACAACCCCTGCTCATCTCCCCCTGCCTGTCCTTCCTAAAGAGCCTGTATCCTTCCATTCCAACATTCCAGTCATAGGAGCCATCCTACAACCTCTCTGTGATGCCAATAAGATCATAGCCTGCAGGTGTCTGCACGTCTCTAACTCCTCTTATTTATTCCCCATGCTACATGCATTTGCATAGAGGCACTTAAGTTGGGCCCCTGCTGAAGCTGACTTACTGGCTGCAATTCCTTTGTGCTGCTCTTCAGGTGCTCTCCTGCTGACCTTGGTCCTTTAAAGCCAGTCTGTTCTTTATGTGGAAAAGCATAATGCATTAGAGGGTCTCTGTAGCACCTCTGTCTTGCTGCACATATCCTGCCAGACCTCTGTGAGGATTCTGTTGCTTCAGGACACCTCATATCTGAAAGAAGTAGGGTTCAATCCAGACTGACTGGTGGACTAGCAAATTAAGGTTGAAGGAAGTTTCCATGAATTTTATATCCTCTGATATGGTGAAGCCAGGCTTCAAATTGGGAGATCAAGTGGAGAGTCAGAATTTAGGCTTAAAATGCATGGACACATGTTAAGCAGCACTGTAAATGGCCACCACCTCTAGCAGCTCCAGATCCTGGAGATTCCTCTTGCCTGGCAGTTGGAGCCTGGTCCACGGACCCAGAGGTCTCTGTACCAAACTGATGGATGCGGCTGCTCCTTTCCATTTGCAGGTTTAACCAGTAGCAAAGCTGAGCACGTATCCCAGAGACAGACAAGCGCACATGCACACACACACATCCCCCCCTCCCGCCCCCCCCACACACACAGGGGACGCTGACATGGCCAGTGACACATACTGCCATAAATGGGGTGCTACCTTCAGCAGCACCCACATACAGGACTCAAATAAAACATAAGCACAAACAGCCAAGTATCCTCCTCCTCTTCAGCTGGTAAAGGTAGAAGTTCACTATTGAAATAGCACACACTCCCCACCCCCCGAATTCATAAGCACACACAGAGTTCTGGTTTGTACTGGCACACGTGCCTGTGACTTCAGGTCCCACTGCAGCTGCTAGACCTGAGCTCCTCGCCTGCTTCATTCTCACCAGTTCATCACACTTACTGGTTTCCAGGACACACAGTGTGCCTGTCCCAGGGGCTGGTGGCCAAGACCCACACCTGCTGTAGTTAAGAAAAGATTTAGTAAGAAGATAAGACCAACTTCAGTTATCAGACACAGGATGTGGTCAGAGACGCGAACTGACCAGCAATGCTTTACATGCAACCAGCCCCTTTTATCAC
>VZTO01023040.1:0-13335 GCA_013400615.1 Syrrhaptes paradoxus | reverse complement strand
TTTTTGGTCTCCATTTGTCTTTCCCCATTTGTGTTAATTTCTTGGAAGAGGTAAACATTTGGAAACATTAGTTGTTACATTTTCAAGCAATAGAAACTAAATTCCAATTCATTAAAAGTTAAAGCACATGCGTTAAGGTACCATTGTCCTTACAGTTTGCACACCACAGTTTTGTAGGGCAACTTCCATTAGAAATCCCATAATATTTTACAGTTTGTGAGATTTAACTAATAAAATTATTGGTATAATTTAGCTAGCCCACAGATTTTGAATGCCCACTGGCTACAGCACCAACTTGCATCCACTGAACGCTGTATGTAACCTCCTTCCTAGGTCCTGTGTTGCCTTTGCAGGGAAAATGATTGATTTTCCTGTTGCAGGGTCAGCATAATGAAATCTACATGTGCCTTGGCTGCTTCCGATTTTTTTGGTTCTGTGTTTGCACAAATCTACCAAACTCAGTAGTTTCTGTTAATCCCTGTGTTGGTCTTGTTAAGGTGCAGCAGCATGTAGCCTGTCCCAGAAAGTCAGGTTTGGGGAAGAGAGTAGGGGTGGTAGTTGCCTACAGAGTAGATCCAACACCTGGGGGCACTACTTGCTTAAACTGTCACAATCGGGCTCCCCACTGTTTGTGTGGCACCTCTCGGAGATTTATAGCAGATCAGAGACACAGATCATTCATTCTTCAGGGTGATTATGTAAGCTGACCCCCAGCAGACACTTGAAAGAGCAGATGAATTGTACTCTGGAAGTCTGTTTAGTGTAAACAGATAGATAGGAAGTTTACCTGGCAGGTCAGATATAAAAATCTGCATTTGGTCAAATGAATCCTTCCTATGTGAGTAGAAGGGAGGAATACTGATATCCAGATACAGAAAATGAGATTCTTGCACTTATTTTTTTAAAGATTTTGTTGTGAAATGTTTCTGGTGAATCCTAAGAAATGTAAAGCAAACACTATCCAGACAAGAGACGGAAATATTATCTCTGACTGCTTGAACTTTTTCTGAGTTGAAGTTCATGTTATGTATTTTGACAAATAAAATTAGAAAACTGTGAAGCCAGAAATACCTAGTATCTTTCACAAGAAATACTGGATATGCTGTTTTAGTAAGATAGATGGTTCAGTAAGTTTCTAGCCTACCTTGTACACAACGAAAGTTGTGAGTAGCATAGTATTAGCCGATATTGCTTATGTAATTAATTTTTTTAATCATTGCCGTAGTATCTAGACATTTAGTGGTACAGATAAGTTTCAACTGACAACTTGATGTTAAAGAGGAAATTTTGTCAGATAGAGTATTCATTGGAATTTGATTTCAGTGTAGAATTGCTTTTCCAATTTATTGTTTAGCATGTTGTAGAAGCCAGTTTATTGTTTCTAAACAAGTGAGAGGCAGTCTTAAGAGGCTAAAAATTAGGTGGATTTTTTTAATTCCACACTGCACTGCCATCAACAAAAAAAGAAAGCTGCAAGATCTTGCTAGGTGTTGCTCTGGCCAGCAGCCTGTCATGTGAAGTTACCCAGCATTGTCATGAACACTTGTTAATTGTGGGGATAGGTTTGCTTTGTACAATGACCATTTCAAAGAGTCTTATTAATGCTATTGTACAAATAGGAACATGTCACTTTTGCTTCTGTCTTTAAGTGTTAGTCAATGTATTGAGCTTATTTTCTCCTCTAGCATCAAAGGTGTATGTAGGATGGCAATGTGCTGTTAAATAGAAGTAGTTGAAAAGGGGATGGCGGATTGAATCTGCTTTTTACATTACCAATTCTAATTAGCATATAGGTAGCTCAGACTTCAAACCCTTGTTTGGGCTTTTTTTTCCCCTTTGTTACAGTTGCTTTGAACTCAGAAAATTGTAGTTTTCCAAAAGAAAATAATGTCTGTTCTAATTCCAGATTTTCTTAAGTCTTAAACTTTATTTTGGGAGGAGTTGTTGGTTAAGATCTAAACCACCTTGCATCTACCTGAAGGGCATGGTGTCAGTTAACTTTTGGGATGCAAGATCTTGTTTGGTGATGGATGAAGTACCTTGTACTTGGTTTTGAGATTGTCAGAGGTGACTGCACTGTTTTTCTGAAGAACACCAATAGAGAATTAAATAGTACTTACAAAACTTGTCTTGTGGATGCAGATAGTACACTTAACTCTGTATGATTTAACTATTTTATTGCTTGATAAAATAGAATTATTCAAATCAGTTTTTTGGGGTTTTATCCCATTGTAAAATGAAAAGTATTGCCTTTAGCAAAACTGAGCTGTTTCTTTTATATGAAGAGAGTTGTGCTTTGTTTAAAATACCAATTGATATGGTTTGTTGAAGAATTGCCTAATTTTTCTATTTATTTCATAAACATGCCTTACATTACAGTTACATTTAACACCCTATAAAAAAAGTCTTTAAAAAAAAAAAAAAAGACAAAAATCTAGGATGTAAGAAAGCTAGTTTTTGTTTTTAAAGATAGACTGCCTGGAAAGAGGAGATACGGTGTTGGGATCATCCCACCGAGAATGGCAAACCTGGTCTTCTTGCACTGTGCGGGGGACCTTAGAGATCTTGTAAATAAATGTGGAATGAAGGAAGATTTACTGAGCTTGTATGATTCTTTTTTTCTTTTTAAAAAATATTTTCAGTTGTTGAAATTTACAGCTAACGTTAGGTCTCTATTGCTATTACCCCCAATTAAAACTATCTTGTAATTAGGATCATTTAAAAATAACTTCTACATGCCTGACCTGTTCTCTCTGTGACAGGATTCTGTAACTGCTGATTACTCTGTGGTTGAGTTTGGGGGTGTGATTTGGCTATTCTGTGGGCAATATTAATGTGGGTGGAAATTATTCAGAGGGCTTAATCTGTTCTAGGAAAATATTACGTATGTTCTAGGTAAATAGTATTGGATTTTTGTTATTGCATTAGAAGAGGCTGTGTTACGAAGAATTTACAAGTTGGTCAGACATTTGTTTACTGACAGAATTGCCAGAAAGGCGTGAGCTTTGGGCTTTTTGTTTTGAAAGGAGTAATTAATCTTCTAGGTGAAGATTAGGTAGGTAACTTATTTATTTTTTAGGTAATTCTGGATAGATAGGAGAGCAAACATTAAATTATTTAAAAATAATGTCACTGTAGTGATTTGAGAGGTGTGTGTATCTCTGAGAGTCTTGCCAGTTACACTTTTCAGCTGGACATTGGCATAACTGGCTCCTTGATGGAGATCTGAGCTGTATGAAGATCTCTGAAGGGTCAGTGCTCAAAACAGGTTTCAAATCACGTGAAAGGTGATCTCCAAGTGCATAGTAAGAGTGTTGAGTAGCCTTAAACTTTACATTATGCTATGGTCATGAGTATGTGAGGTGAAAAGCTTAATGCACAAAATCAAATATTGACTTTAAGGTGTAATTGAAAATGCAGGACTTTTTTATTTCTTTAGATTAGCCTACCACCAACTTCTGTTTCATTTACAGCACTATTGTTTGCTTAACAGAAGATCTTATTTTATTTCTTTAGTAGCCTTTGGTTTTGCAGTGAAACCTTCCTGCATGTTTTACTGCCTTTTTGGTTACACAAGCAATAATTCATAAATAAATGTTTAACTCCACTAGAGTTAGTGCAGTATTTGCACATGAGTTATAATGTATTGTTTGAAAATTGTAATACGTAGCTCTACTGTGTTCTGGGTATCAGTTTGAAATTGGATGCTGTTGGACCTGTCGTAGTCACTACCTCACAATCTCAACAGATAGCAAGCATTATTTGCCTTTTCAACTCAATATTCATGGAATCATAGAATCACAGAATGGTTTGGGTTAGAGATCATCTAGTTCCAACCCCCCCTACCATGGGCAGGGACACCCTCCACTAGCCCAGGTTGCTCAAAGCCCCATCCGGCCTGGCCTTGAACCCCTCCAGGGATGGGGCATCCACAGCTTCCCTGGGCAACCTGTTCCAGTGTCTCGTCACCCTCACAGTGAAAAATTTATTCCTGATATCTGCTCTAAATCTACTCTCTTTCATCTTAAAACTATTCCCCCTCATCCTGTCACCACACTCCCTGATGAAGAGTGCCTCCCCATCTCTCCTGCAGGCAAAGCATACATACATATTGGAGCATGATTCTGGAGCTGAAGTTCCTGTAAGTCTAATGTGCCTGCCTGTGCCTTCTCAAAGCTCACCCTGGAGAAAAATGGGTGGGAAAAAAACCCAAAACAACTCTACTACCATGGTACTTGCTGAAGGAAAACTGGACCTCAAACACTTCTTTGAAAGTCCCTGAACAATGATGATTGTATCCTAAGAAAACACTTTATCTGCAGTTGTTTTGGAGCTTACATTAATGAAAGGGCGTACAAAGGGGCATCACATCAAACCAAGTATTGACGGAGGGTCAACAGCAGATGCTTAGACAAGAATATATGAGAAGTGCTGCTGGAGTATCACTGTATGCTTGCTTACCATTCTGTCTTTCAGTGATGTCATGGCCTAGGAGCTCCTGAGTTAGACATTGCATCTTTGAATATGGAGTTTGTCATGGATTTTGTTCCCTTAGCTTGTCCAGTTTCATGAACTTTAAGCTTAATTATACATTTAGTGTTTAAATAACTAGCTTTTTTTTTTTTCCTTAAGCTGCCCTTTTATGCTTTTCATGAATGTCTCCTACTTTTAGAACAACCAGAAGTTGTTCCATATTTACCTTTCCAGTGTCACTTGTGTTCTTGTGGAAGTCTGTCCTCTCCTGTTTTTTCATCCATCTTTTTCTTGTCTCTTTAGGTGTTCCTCATACAGAAGCTGTGCTGCATCTGTTCCATGTTGCTGTTTTCTGTGTCTCCAGACCTGCTCTATTGGTAGATGAAAACAAAAGTGCACACAGAATTGATTTGGCATAGGATGTGTGAAGGAATTCCTTTATGATTTATTTTTCACTTTTGTTCTGCATGTCTCTTCTGATAGTCTGTGTAATTCCATTTTATTTTCTTGTCAGCTCTGTGCCAAGAAGCTGTTACTGTTGCAGGCAGCTCTGTTGTAACCTAAAGTTCATGTCTTAGAGTGCTGGTAGCCAGCTCCAGGTCTGCTGCTATATATCTAAATTTAAGGTCCCGTATCTCTGACTTTGAGAGAGGTGCAAGTCTTTACCTTTTTCAGAAAAAAATAAGAAGAGTTACTATGAGAGCAGGATTCAGTGTTGGGAAGCATTGCTACTTTGCTTTAAGAAAGGTCCGGTTAGTTAAGAACATCTGGTCTTTGAATATTTCTTCTTCCCCATCTGTCTTATTTCTTAAGTTTTAAGGAAAACTATTATTTGGAAATAGAATAATTGCTTAAGAATAGACCAAATAAAGTAATTGACTTAAAGAACAGCATTAAACTTAGAATTTTTCATTTGTGATTGTTTTCCCTCAGTAAGTGTTTACTTGTTTACTTTTTTCCTTTCTAATTAGCCATGTATTCTTCAAACAAAACTTTAGCAATTGCATGTCACTTGGTCATTTCACAGTTGTCTGGAGCATGCAAAACAAATACCACACCAACAATAGAAACCAGGACAACTTTGAATTTGGCTAGTGCTTTCTGTCTTGGTGCTGGTTTAGGTTCTGCACTTTCTTGAAATAAAGAATGAAAGAGTTTTGCTTGTTTTGCCCCCTTTGCTAGTAGGATACTGTCTATACCATTTCTTGCTCTCTTTCATCAGTGGATTATGTTCTGTCCTGCACGATTGTTTCTGTATAAGGCTCTCCTGAAACCTCTGGAAAAGTGACCCACTGATTTTACCAGAAACTCCTGCAGGGGCCTGCCTGTGACTTGGGTGTTTTTCTGCTCTACTAGTTGGCGACCACGCTAGTGCCTTTTTTATAAAACATCTATCTCTGAACTTGGATCATTTGGGAAATAATGAGGGATATCACTCACATATAATACTATAATTTCTTTGTCCAGTCTGATAGCTCTCATACATGCTTGTTGACTAGCAAGCAGAATACGTGATTTCTTGCATAGCTTCCCTATTTTGTTACAACTAAACCATGTCTGCTCCCTTCCTTCTCAACTGCCATCTCGCCCAAGGGAGTATAAACACCTATTTTCAGCATGACTCATTTTGATGATTGTACAAGTGTGCTAGATGATTATTTTTCAAGAGAAAATTGCTGTGACATCCCTAAACCAAACTTAAATAGGGAGTAGCCTGGATGGTTGGCTTAAATCTTCTTAGTACACAATTATCTATACTTGTCCCATCATACCCAGTCTTGCTGTAATTGGAGGACAGGTGAGGTGAGGGATTGTTACTGCTTTGCACACAAGGGGGTGGGGGAAAAAGTTGCCTCTGGAAGAAATCTGTTAGTTATTTACTGCTAATTAAAACAAAGCACATCAAAGAAATTACCGAAAGTGGGTTAGAAACAGAAATCTTACTGAAATGAGAACGACAAGTTGTACTGTAGGCTGCTTTCAGGCTTCAGCAGATATTAATAGTTACCTTATGCTTGATACCCTTCTTAAACGTGTCTTTGTAATATGAAGGTGCTACAAAAACTTTCTGGAACCACATTGTGAAAAGTGTGTTGGTTGTCTGAGTCCGAGCTTAAAGTATATCTCTGCTCTTGAAAACTTGTTAGATGTATTGGCTTGTAGGGGCAAAATCAGTAGATAATTTTTATTCTATAATATATAATTTATACTAGATGTGTGCACGCATTTGTGACTAAGAAACACAAAAGTAATTAGTGAAGATCATACCAGTGAGCATGTATTTTTCTTTCTTAGGGCAGAACTCTCCTTTTAGTAAAGTATGCCAAGGGTTTGCGTGCTGTAGAAACCAGAATAGGAATTGTGGCTAGCCATGATCACAATTTATCTTGTTTTTGTTTAGCAGTACATTATGTAAAGCAAACTAGGAGAAGTGGATACTTAACAGAAAAAGAGGGAAAATCATCATGTTTAATTACTTTGAAGTGCCAGAATTTAACCTGCAAGATTTCTTTTTAGCAAGGTGAGGAGCATGGAAATAAATCTGTCCTAGGAGATCAACAAACAAGTTTATTTGTCATTTCCTGACCATGGTCAGTTTGATTCTTCTGTACTGTTGCCTAGAAGGTAATTCATTGAGACTGCCTAGATTAGGCAGACATCAGTGAAGGCTTGAATTAATTTTCCAATGTACCCAAAGAAATTGTATTCTGGGTTAACCTTTCTTTTCGGCATTGTGGCATGTAAAATCATCCACCATATTTGCCATGAACATGAGTGCTACTAGGTAACTGTTCATTCTTTGATTTCTAAAATGTTTGTTTTGTTAATGCACATGCACAGAAATCCGAAAGCAAAACTTCACAGGGACTTGAATTTCACGGGACAAACTGAGTAAAATCAGCATACTGAGAATATTGCTAGTTCAGGTACCTGATAGCCTCTTCCTTCTCCAAGACCTAGAATTTTGTGTTTGAGTAGAGAAAGGGGACCTTGTTTTTGTTACATGCAAGTAAAGTAATCTCTTGGTGCCTTATGTAACTTCTTTTAATGGAAAGATGGGGATTTTGCCATGGAGATAATGAGACACTTTGTTTCTAATGTGCAATTTTTTTTGTTGCTGTTTTGTTTAGTGGGAGACTTTGACAAGATCTGGCGTGAGCACTGTGAGGATGAGGAAACTCTGTGTGAATATGCTGTGGCAATGAAAAACCTTGCAGATAATCATTGGGCGAAAACTTGTGAAGGGGAAGGCCGAATTGAATGGTGTTGCAGGTAAATATGTACTTGAAAAATGCAATTGCACACTTCTGCTTGCAATTATTTAGAATACAAGGCTTAAGCACTTTTTGATTTTTTTTTGCCATTTTTTAAGATGTTAATGATTGATTGCTTCCTAAAACAAGTACCTTGTTACTGTTCCAACTTACTAAGGAAATATAGCTTATGAAGTGTTTTGTTATAAAGTGGCCCTTTTTTTAAAGTATCTTCAACAAAAATCTTTTTTTTTTCCCCAAATATTGAAGCTTGTTTGCAAGTAAACCTATGAAGTAATTTTCTATACATTTGTCTGAACCTAAACTAAACAAATACAATGAGTGTAGCTCAAGTTTAATTTTTAGGGCTTTGGTTTGATTTGTGTATATAATAGTGTTTCATCTCTAAATGCAAGTTTCTGCTGCTTAATTTTCAAGCCTTAATATTTACTTTAACATCTGTGAAACTTGTTTTAAATAGATTTTAAGCTTTAAAATTACAGTGTTATCTAATATTTATTGATTGCCCTAATAATAAAGTCATGAAGTGAATTCAGCTAAACTGTTTCAATCCTTGAAGAAAATAAACTCCTGAAAGAGCAGAAATGTTGGTTATTCGGGATTCCTGCTTACAGTTGGCATCTGAGGCATATTGTGGAATCTGTGCAGCAGAATAAAACAAAATACTGTTGAAATCTAACTGGGAAGATAATTTATCAATGTTCTGGCCTTTGGTGAAAAGTAATGTTGTGTGCCAGTCTGTAGGTCCTGCAGGTGAATGTTGCAGTGTCAAAAGCAAAAGTCATGAAAGAAAAGGAGGCATGGTATTGCTAAATTTAAATTCATTACATCGGTCCTCTGAACCTATAAAACAAACAAACAAAAAAAAGGATGGGGGAACAACTGTGGAAAAGTTGATCTACAGTACATCTTGGTGGCAACTTGAGCTGTTCTTTGGCTTCTGGAAATGGAGCAAGTAATAACAAGCTGGTTTCCTTTTTCCCTACAACAGACTCGTGTCATATCTTCCCCCACCCCACCCCAGCTTGGCATAGTTTACAGATCAGTTAAGAGGAGTAGTGAATGTTCCAAATGTTCAGGTTATCTGTGAAAATACTAACTGTACTGGACCTAGGACAGACTCCCATGGAATATTGCTCAATATTTTCTTACAATTTGATTGTCAACTAATGTGTGAAACTCTTTTCAGTAAAGCTGTGTGAACTCACTTTAATTTCAGCTAACCAGTGTTCCTTTAGCTTGTGGCAGGCTTGTCTGTTACCCTGTAGGACAGGATAATGATCCTTGTGGATAGTTGATGGCCTGTGTGTTGTAGTTGCTTGGCTCTGTGTCTCACTTGTTTACTGCTTGGAGTTCCTACAAGATAATAAATAAGTATCCAGTTTGGGCCTAGCAGCATTAATTCACATTAAGAATAGAATCCACCCAGTAAGAGACACTAAAATTCTCTGTCTCAGTATCAAGCTTCAATTAAAACACATTTTTCAATTTGCAAAGCCAATGCAGGCTCAGGAGTTTTACATGAGTAGAAAAAGAGGGGTAGTTTTCACTTTTGTGTGTCTTGGATTAAACAGAGACCTGGATGGCTAGATACCAGAACACATCAGATTAACTCTGCATTCTGCAAATTTTTGTTCCTTCTCAAAGAGCGAAGAGGTGTGTCAGGCAGATGGCATCTCCCATTGTTGCTACTCCTCCTCCTGTCTGGGTGCATAATTGCATGCAAGAGACCTTGACTTGCATGAGACTTCACTGAAAGCTTTTGCTCAATGCTTTAACTGTGTCTCCATGACAGCAGGAAGGTAGCTGATGTATTAGATGAAGTTAAATTTGGGAGTGGAATGCTGAAAACACTTGGGAACCATTGGTGTGTCTCTGCTAAAGAAAGGATAGTCTGGGCTTTTTTGTTTTTCTTTGAAGAAGTATATTTTCCAAGATCTGAAACTGAGAAGTGGTTTTTTCAACTAGTTAAAAAAAAGTGTGGTTTTTAATCTTTCCTTCATTTTTCTTGTATTCTTGTATTCTCTTATAAACAAGCACCTGATAAAGTAAATCAGAAAATGCAGAATATCCACTAGAGAAGCTGTGTCTGTCTCAGGATCGAGAATTAAAATTTTCTTGCAGTATTCATTCCCCTTTTGAAAGCCTTTCTAGGTTTTTACTTGAATCCACTGGAAAAATGCTTGTTCTGACATTAATTCTTAAACCAGATGACATAAAACTTATTATTTTACTTCTGCAGTAGTTGTTGATTTAATCAAGCACATATCCAGACTTTAGAAAATGCAAAAGATGGAAAGCAGTACATGATGCTGTGCTGATGACTATATGCTGCATTGTATAGAGACAGTTGTACTTATTGTTTCAGTGCAACACTATACAACTTAGCTGGGGGAAAGAGGAGGGAGGGAGGGGAAGAAAGATTAAGAATTTGTCATTTCCAGATGCAGGATAATGAGTGAAGTTGTGAAAAGCCTGCAACACCCATGTCCTTCCTTTACGTTCTTTTTGTATCTTCAGAAAACTGAATGCAGTAGCAAATTTCAAATGGTATTTGGGAAGTAACATTTCTGTTTCTCTTTCATTTCATTTATATTACAACACAAAACTTAAACAAAAATGGGGTAAGATGATGTTTACCCTGAATAATTGTCCTAACTCTTAATTTTTGCTGGCACAGGTAGGATGGTGAACCTTTGTACAGACGGTGAATGCTGGCCTGTTCTGGTTCTGGGTAGAACAAAATAAGCTAGACCAGCAGGTTTGCTTCTTTCTGTTGCTTTTGCATCAGCATGAAGACTTGTGTTGACTTGGCTATTTTTTTAAATAACAAAACCCAACATCTGCACTTCTAACTAAAAACAGCTATCATTACAAAGCACTATTTAGACTTGCATTTTTTTTTATCAAAAAGTCTTTTAGAGACTGTTTCATGAGCAAACTGAAGAAATATGACTTAATGTCAGGTGAGTGCAGAACTGTTTGGAATAACTTGCAGAGAGTAGATGTTATAAACTTATCTTAAAAATGTGATTTACTGAGAAGAATTCTGTCAGTGTCTGCTCCTGAATCCATTACTAATTAATATTTTTGTTAGCAATCTACTAGAATAAAGTCTATTAAATTTGCAAATGAGATCAAGCAGAAAAGAATTGCCACTTTGAGAGCAGGATTAAAATGAATAGTGCTGTTAGCTATACCAGATAGTATCAACTATACAGGTATGGGCCAAGGAGTAATTGGTTGTGTTAGTTTTTTAGAAAAGCATTTGGATTCTGTAGCAGGCCCCAAGCTGAATATGAAACAGTTATGGGGTGCTTTTGCAATAAAGGCAAATATAATATTGGAGTGTGTTAATCAGGTTGTCCGTAAGATACATAAAGTACTCCTCTGACTTTATTTAGCATCTCTTTGCCAAAACATCACAGTCACCACTGCATTAAAAAAAAACAAAAACAAAAACAAAAAAAAAACAGCAGCTCAACTCCAAGAAAGATAAAGAAATGATTGAAATTTTTCTAATTTTTCCACAAAAGCCTTGTAGTGTTTTTTTTGTTTTCTAGAAACTGCCTGGAGCTGTCAGGTCAGAAGCAGGCTAAGTGGTTTCTTACCGGATTTTGATAATAACAGGTCTCTGCTAGAACTGGGAAGCTGATCCTGTTTGTGGCTCTAAGATTGAATGAATCAATGTTTGAAGTCCTTTCAGCACTATTTTGCAGCTTTTCTTGACGAATGCAGTTAGTGGAGCAATTCACTTTCAGAATTGAATTAAGAGGGAAGTGGTATGAACAGAAGGAGGGAAACCATTTAAAATAGAAAAAAGACTTAATGTTCATTGTTCATGTTTGTATTACAGTCTTCATTTTTGCTCTTAAGTAATACTTTGTTCTGACAAAATGATACCTGTTTGCTGAACACTAGACCTAATTAGAGCAGTGATCATATGATAACTGTTGGCTATTTTCAAGTTCTTGGAATCCTTCAGCAATCCTTCCAGGAGCTGGCTTGGAGTGGAAGGGTGGACACACCACCAGAGAAACATCTGATGACAGACCTAATTGTGTTTCTTAAAAGGAAAATGCCTCAAAAGCCTAGAACTGAGACCTAGTATGAAAAATTAAAAAATGCATGGTATACAAGTTTTTCAACTTGAAGTTTAACAAAATGTAATTATGATAATGAAAAATTATAATACTTTAGATTGAGAAACCTAGTGCTCTCACTTATGCTGAATACAGGATTTCCATAACCTAAAGCTGGGTGCGCATGACAGTAGCAAAATATTTTCCAGTCCAGAGGAAACTTTTCAGCTCTTCTAGGTGTGATTAATGTGTACAAGGGAAACTGAGAATTCTCCCTTCCTTGATTTTCTTTGGAGGTTGGGAGGTGGGTGGGTTAAACCTGTAGAAGAGTTTACACTTTTTTTTTCAGGCCAGCAGCTCTCAGTTGACATTGATAAACTTATTCCTCAGTTTGTGGGAGTAGAGGAGAGATGTTTTGCAGACAGAAAACATGATGAGAAATCGAGACTTTTCTTCAGTTATGAAGGGAAGCATGTTATTTCTCTGTACCCTCACTGAACCTCATTTTCAATATTAGGTTTTTGTTAGTAAATATTGTAAGGAACATAAGTCAAGCTCACCTTTTCCTCATTATAAAGCGGAAGGAAAGGAGTGGACTGTGTCAGTTCTTAGCCTGTAAAACTGGCTGCTTGAAACCCTTGAGCATTGATAACAGCTATCAGAAACTGCTTTTTGCCATGCTGAAAGCTCACCACACCAGCTTGAATTTAGTTGTTGGTTATTACTTGATAAAAAGAACGACCTACTGATTCTTTCATGGCTTTCAAATTTCATATGGTGTTTCTTTGGCAGTTCCACCTTCCTCGTTTTTTTAATTGTATATTCTATTGAAACTCTTGGTTTTGTTCCCTGTATTTGACAACAAAGCTTCTCTTTCATCACTGGAAAGTATTAACAAACAAATATCAGCTTTTACTGAAACTTCCTATACATGTCCAGCCCAAATAGCAGAGCAGAGGGGTCAGTGTGAACAGGTTGTTTATCATTTGAGGTTTGAAGTATAGAAAACAAGTTTCCCTGAGGAAATATCTAGATTTTTATTTTTTTTTTTCTTAAAGCAAAGACATGAACTAGACACTTCACCTGTTTTTCTGTCAGTGAACTTAAACAGTTCAGACCTGAAATGTTTATTTCACAGTTCATGTAAACTGTAGCAAGGGTTAGCTCAGGTAGCATTTACATTGCACAATTCTTCACAAACAAGTATGTTAATTGTAAAGCTATTATTCTGTCATCAAAGACTGAGAGCTTAAATGTCAGTTAAAAATGGAGCCATGTCAGTTCTAAGACTTATAAAATAGATTCCTTAATTTTGTTTCTCTTTGTAGATAATTAAGGGATGTTCTGTTCATTACTTGAGACGGTTGTTAAATGTAGTCTTTTATAGCTGCATACTCGAAACCGCAGTGTGATCAATGACAGCTTTTAATGGCCGTGGAGTTAAACATGTGGCTCCATCTACAAGTTAACACGGGATAAAGTACCTCTGGTTAGCTGCTGTGCAG
>VZTO01023039.1:2247-28358 GCA_013400615.1 Syrrhaptes paradoxus | reverse complement strand
TTTGTTTTTTTTTTTTGTATGTTCAATGGAAAGTTTTAAAGTACTTAAGGTGACATTATGCCAGGGCATCTAGAGAAACTTACCAAAAACCTTGAGGTTATTTTTGTCCTGTGAAATTGTGTACCCTCCCTAAGCTTATGGGAGAAAACTGAATCATCCATGGGTGTAGAAACAGAGCTGTACACTTACAGCATGTGCTTGTTGTAAGTCCAGAGTGAATATATGCAAAATGGGTATGCTTTCTTAAACAAATTTCGACTTAGAATAAGAAAGCTGTATGCACTAATGATTTGAGACTGACACAGTTTTGTTGAGGAATAATTCTTGACCTGAATTTTGTAACTTTGTTATAAGACAATAAAGACATCAATTGAAAGCCTATTGCTGACACCAAAAAGCCTTTTATGAAGGATAGCTTAGGAAAATGTGAAACCTGTTGTGCAGATTTATATAGTAATATAATTCAGAGGTGTGTCGTATTTATGTTGCACTAAGATAGACATAAAATCTAGTTAGCCTAAGTTAAGTGATACTGCTAAAAAGGGAAGCTTGTTTGATAAATAATGCAAGTAGCTAACATCAAAGATGACTTGCTAAGCTATTGCGCCCACGAAACTTTTGTTAAATTCCTCATTTATTTGTAAACAAAGGTATATTGTAGAATAGATGAAAGCTTGAAGTAGTTATTTCAGCTGTACCTTTTTTTTAGCCTAGCTCTTACTTTCATAACTTAAAAAAAATAAATCCATGGTTTTACATATTTTTTTCTTCCCCTCTTTCTATGAAGTGATAGTCTTAAGTGGAAAAAAGAATGAAGCAGTAATGGAGTTAAAGGACATGGACAGAAGTGAGATCTCTCCAGGGAATGGGAAAAAGACAGACTTCCTTTGCTGTCTTGGGATGTGCTGGAGTTTCTGTGTTGCTTTTAGGTGTCAGATTTCTGTGTGGACTGGTACTGAGTGTTTTGGATATCTTC
Organism: Syrrhaptes paradoxus; assembly: GCA_013400615.1. Lineage (NCBI taxonomy): Eukaryota > Metazoa > Chordata > Aves > Pterocliformes > Pteroclidae > Syrrhaptes > Syrrhaptes paradoxus. The sequence continues at coordinate 27,382 of VZTO01023039.1, read as the reverse complement.
TTGATTTTACTTGTCAGAGTGAGGGAGGGAAGATGAGGAGAAGTGATGGGCTTCAGCAACTGAAGTTTTTGTTGCTGGTCTCTTTTCTCTGATGTCATCTTTCCCTATTACATTCCAGGTTATTAATAGAATTGGATATCTTTTATTTCCCTAGGGCAATAGGGGATATGTCTATGATCTTATCATCAGGCTAGCTATCTGTATTTCTTTGCAGCTTTTTCTTTGTTTATGATTGTCCTAATGTTGGTAGAAGTGCTCGCTTACAGGAAGAAAATTTCAATCTTTTGGAATTCATAACTGACATCTACTCTAATGCAGAGGAGGCTGACATTTTTTCATGTAACAGTTCTCAGAACCTGAAAACATCTTGGAAGAGAAAAATAGGTCTTGCCTAGGTTGGAGACGCCATCTGCAAATTGTTCTCTTTTGGGAATAGGGTTGGGTCCCAGAGTGAATTGATGTTGAGTTTGCATCTTTCCTCAGTGAGGGAGCTTCCTGATGTGGCAGTCTCGCTGGCAGAGCAGCCCCACTGCCTGCTATTTGATAGCTTTGTCAGATTTACAGTGCCACATGCAACTCAGCTGGAAAACCCTACTCTGTTGTTTGCNTCCTCCACTTGGCAAACTGAATGTGAAACTAACTAAAAAATTAAAGTATTTTCAAAGTGCAGCCAAGATACTGCCTTTTTTTGGCCATTCTTCTAGCACATAAGAGGCAATGCACTTCCTGGTACTATAGAATGGGGAAATGAGTTACTAAATTGTGTGGTTTTCGTTGTGTTTTTTGGGGTTTTTTTTAAATTGCTCACTGATATGGATGATCTTGGCTTCAAGAGAACACGGAAAGATATGAGTTTATTTAGTTAAAATATATATATTTAACTGTAGAAAAATTTATCCATGTATTCATTTCTTTCACCAAATTATTTGTAGTTCATACTTTCCAAATCCTCATGGGCAGTGTCAGCTGAGTCTGTCATGGTGGCAACACCATGAAGTGTTACAGTTTCTCCAGGTATCAAAACACAATGAAGGTGCTCTGCCTCTGCAGAGCAACCAAAAGGAAAACTGAAGTAGCAGCTTTTACAGGATTTTTTTTTGGAAGGTGCCAGTCTGTGAGCTTTTTAAAGAGAACACTTAGCATCACTGAATGGTCACATAATAATAGTTTTTGTGTTCCTAATTTAAATACCCTGCCATCTCATGGTGGGGGCTTTCTTACTTTATAGCATTGTAGATTTACTGTTTATGAGTTAAAAGATTAACACAAAGATGAATGTAATTTTCTTTTTAGTTAAATGAACCATTAAACAGCGTGATTTCCTTAAGAGAAATAGTGTTATCTGCTGTAAAACAGTATATTTATATTCAAAAGACCATTGTCCTCCAAATCTCCATTAAGACTGTATTGTATACAGGCTGTCTCTCTATCATTGCTCTTGTACCCAAGTATTCAACTTGCGCATATCTGTACTTAAATAATTTTTAATGCATGCATGCATTGATCTGGCAGAAACGGACACAGCTGCATTTCATAAGCTGAAGGATATGTTTGAGTAATAATTACCCAGCCATCCACTGAATATCTCAGATATCCAGGTAGAATTTGGATAGGATATCGCTTGTGAACTTTCTGTAGTGAATCCATAGTGATGGAATAATCTTAAAAATCCTGCTTGACAGACTGGATCTAAAGCATACTGGAATCTTGTGTGTGGGGTAAATGAGCTGGACTTGACTTCTGAATACTGAAAAGCCCAGCAGATGCTGTTATTCTGTCAACAGGTGACATGCTCTTAAAGGCATATGAAAATTGCAAGATTGCTCATGCTTTCTGTGAGATCTGGAAGAAAATTCTTGTCCCTGCTTTGAACATATTTAGCTGGTTTTGCTTGGTTTAAGTGTCTACAGCCTTTCTGTGCCTGTCAAACCACGCAGGCCAATCAGCATTGTGTGTACATGTGCATCTTGTGCCTTTACTTCTTCAATGCCAGTAAACTGTCCGGGTTTGTGTTCTGCTTTCCTGGTCACTAAATCCAGTGTAGAACAGAAGGATATATGCACCTTTTTAGCAGTTAATGATTTTTGCATTCCTCCTTTGAAGTATGGCTTACAAACAAAATAGCATGAGTCTACCTCCTTAGGAAGTCATTTGAGAATTATTTTTTTTTCCTTGGTCTCTGGTTAGTTTAAAGTTGTCATGTGTGCTGTAAGGAACTTTATCGTTAATCGTTCCTGTGCAGTTTGTCTTTTTCCCTGTTTTGTAACAAGAATTTGAGGTTTTTCTTTATTATCACTAGAGGTATACAAATGTTTTTGCATAGTTGGATCTCATGCTTTGCCAGCTATGCTCTTCAAATTAACGCTTGTGCTATACATCTCAGTGTCTCTTTGATGTCTTCTGGATTGTATTCCACATCAGTTATACGAACTCTGTAGATATTTATTTTGTCATTCCTTCTTTAGAGCGATCCTTTCATCAATAATATAGATAGATGGCTTAGAAGTAGCTACATCAGGGCTCTTCTTCATACTGTCCATTTACCTGAAATCATGTTTAGTTTTTCTGGTGATTCAACTGATATTGTTAGTACAGAAGAAGTAAGGTGGGTGTACCAGAATTTCAGGCCTTCAAATAAATTTCTGTCTGCCTTGAGTATCTAAAGAGACAAGATTTCCCTGTGATCTGCTGTACATTTCTGTTTTGATAACAAGAAAAAAAGTCTGATATCTTAAAAATATACGATCCTCCTTCATGAAAATGTTCACTGAATTATTTCAGTTGGAGCGAATGTATGCTTGAATGTCCAGTTTCAGGCACTTTGAGTAGGTCATTGTCATCTGGTTGGGCCAGCTGACAAATCCTTCATGGATTTATCTCATCGTTCTTGAACATTTAAACAAGGTTCCAGCATCCATTTGTTTTGTTGAAGTCCTAAATTTGTGTGAATTAAATTGGATTTGCTCAGTTTCTGTGTCATGTTTTATTAGGCAGATGCTTTGGTGGTCAGCAGTTCCTGACTGGTCTTTGGTGAAGAAAAGTATTTAATACTAAACTAATGATATTTGGGCCTTTACATGCTCTTTCATTAGATGCCTGAGTTACTGAGGTTCTTCCAAAGGGGGTTAGAAATGTGGGAAAGATGTGGATGTTTAGATGGATAAATACTTGTTGGTGTATTGTTTGCTTCTAGAAGTTGGATACTCCAAGCTTGACATACTGAATGCATGCGATAGTGGCAAAGGCAGAAAATCCAACTCTCTTCCCCAAATGTCTATTGTAGTTTCACATAATAGTCATCATACCAAATATAGGCAATTCATATGCTGTTAGACTTTTTCCTGTTATCACCATTTCTATAGCAACAGTGCAAACGTCCATATAGATGCATGATGTTAAAAAAAGAATGATTGTAGAGAACATCGTTGAAATCCTGTCATCACAGGTGTTACTGATAAAGACTGTAATCATCTCTCTAAAAGCTGGATTTTAAAAGACACTAAGATGTTGTGTGTCTTGTTCAAGAAGGAGCCTCATTGTCTATTAATGGCTTTACAAAAAACATAGTAAAATGTTTCTTCTTCCTGAATGAGAAAGTGAGGCACTCAATGCGAGAGGAGTTTTGCCTTCTTTCCCCTGAATGTAAATCTTTTTAGTCTTGCTATACAAAACCAGCGTGCAGTTGAAGCAGTTGTATGTACTGAGTATAATTCTCTGGATTTGGAGGCTGTTACTCAGCAACAGTTGGTAACATGTCATCCCTTCTTTGTTAAAAATCTATGCCCAGGATGGCTTGATCATCTTGTTTTTGATTTGGCCGCTCACAATTTTGACTCTAACACTTAATGCCTACAGAAGATTATTCGATGAGTTGCATGGATATTTGAGTTTTTTTTACATCCATCTGTGATGTGTAGTTTTACACAGAATATTCAGTCTAGATCCTCAGTCTCAGTTTTCCTCACTGTTTTTTTCCTATATGTGCTTGTCGTGGCTCTTGATGACAGAGTTCCTGTAGCCTAGTGACAGTAACAAAGCTTGTGCAATCAGTTGTCTTCTCTGTTTTAGAACTTGCAAATGTGCAGTTGCACATAAAATTTTATTTAAATATTTTTCCTGACTCTTTTTCCTGTGAAGTACCTTTTCTGTTCTGAGAGAGAAGGTATGCCACCCACATGGGTCCATTTGTAAGTTGTTGCAATGATTTTTTTCAAGTTTGTGTTCTGCTGGCATTTTAAAAATTTAAAACGAAGGATATAAAAGGCAGCTTCTAGAGACTTTTCACAGTGAACGTGTTGTAATATTATTGTTGATTGCACAGTCTAGAATAATTCTTCCCTATTTATATGTTGTCTGCATTATCCAGAGATGAAGCAAAACTATGGATCCGAGTACCTCTGAAATTAATATTTGCATCCTGAAGTTCATGCTAGCAGCATTCAGTGCTCTACTGTTGCATGCTCTTGAGAAATGACTCCTCTGTTCAGAATGTTGTCCACAGACATATTCTTCCTTTGTTAGTTCTACTGATATTGTGCCTGCACATCTAACCCATAACAAAAATATTTTGGAAAGTGAGCATCAGTTAATCAACATGACATTAATCATTTACTATTCCTGTTGTTTGCAAACAAAACTGGTAGCTACATGTGGTGGGGGTCTTGGAAAAAGCCGATTGTGGAAAGGTTATAATCTTATAGAAATGCCTAATTAATTAAAAGTATCTGCTTCTAGTCTCAATAATTCCCATTTATTTTCTTTGCCCTCTTTTTACTTATTATTCATGGCAATAAATAGTTCCTTTCTTTCAAAAATGTCTCTAGGTTATGTTTTCTCCTGTTTTGTGTGTCTTGGGTGAGGAGGGATCCTCCTCCGGTTCCTGACTCAGCAAGCCTGGATTTATTCTACAGATACTTGAAGAAATGTTGCTCAAACAGGCTAAACTGTTGGCTTCAATTCTGGGGAGGGAGACTGAGGGCGGCAGAACCTTATTATACTTCGTGTACCTTCTGTGCTAAAATGATTTGGTTCCCTAATGCTTACCCTTTTGGCGTATGGGAGGAAAAACAAACCATACATCATAACTTCAGATGTTCAGTCTGTTCCGACAGCAATTATAAAATAATAGCCAGATCCAAAGGAATAAAACATTCTTCTGTGCAATGTCCTTTCTAAAGAGCTACAAAACAGAATAAAGGCTTGTAGGTGATATATGAAGAAAGAAGCTCTGGGAGCCTGATAATTTGTGAGCAGAAACTTCTTCAGTTCTTGTACCGTTAAGTGATTGACTTAGTGAACGTACATTTTGTCTTTTAACACTCAAACTCTGCTGGAGGGGTCTTTTGTTAGAAGAAAGCAAACCTCTTACAACCCCAGGCTAAACTTAAATAGCATGTACACATGTTCACATTTCTGGCTTATTCCATTTGTTGCCTGCAATGATTGTCTCCTGCCTGATTCATGCCTGCATTGTGTGAGGGCCAGGATCTGCTACTGCTTGCAGCTGTGTACCAATGCTGGTGCTAAAATGTGTTGCCTTGTGCTGTGGTCTCCCGGTTAACTCTTGGCTATGAGTCAGTCCACTGAGTGTAGCTAGCTTTTGTGTGGTGGAAGCCAGAACTTCCTTCTTATTTGTGGGTAAGTGATCTTAAAAACCTTCCATTTTAAACTGAACTTCCCTATTGGTATTGCAAGTTGATTAGAAACTGAGCTAATAGTTGGATTTTTGTAATAGGATTTTGTAAACAAGTAGCTTGTGCCCTGGAGAGGGATGTTCTCCTGGATTTTTGAGGGTTTTTTCTTATCTCATTTGAGGAAATGGAAGCTACAAGTTGTGCCAGAGATTAAAGAGGAAAGTACTGTGTACTGGAGCACTATGAGGAACGTATCTTGATAGTTGGAAACTGAGTAGGGTATGATTGAGACAGAGCCTTACTATGTGTTGCCTTAATGTTACTGCTCTCTTTGTTTTCTCTCCCTCCTTTCCTCCTCCCCTGAAGTTAGAGAATGAAGTGCATAAAAGCAGCAATAAGATAATTTTGATGTCCAGAATTTGAGTGCACACGTGATAGTGAATGTGTGGGTATTGTCTGCTAAAAATGAATAATTTCACTTAATTGTTTGTCTAGGTAAAGCCTTTTCTAGGTGAGAGAAGAGAATCTAAATTAAGGACCATATTTAAATGACTTTTTTTTGTGTTTAAAACTTCATTCTCAAACCTAATAAAATTATTTTTTGTTCTCTTTGTTGCTGTTCTGTGGATTGTAGTTTCATCTGTCTTTGAGCTTAAACAGCTGATACTACTCTGACTGTTGTGCAACAGATGCTTAGGGAAAGAGTGGATGTGTGACATAACTTTGAGTGGTTGCGTTGTATTAGTATAGAAGTGCTTTGAGTTTGCAGCAGGACTAATCAAACCAGTGAAAAAAGGAGTCTGTGTTACTGGGTTAGCTGAACTGCCTGGTGCAGGCACTATGAGATACAGCTCCTTTCAGGAAGGAGTCTAGTATCAACTGAAGCAGTTTTTGGCTTTTGATACAGTTGTTCTAGAATCTGTTCAGGAATCTGGTTGCAATATTAGATTTTAGCATAAATTTACATTTCATTCATACTCCTGGTTTGTTGTCCTGATATTTAAACGTGGCAAGTGTATCTGCATGCAGATTTCAGCTTGTTAGCATAAGCAAGCCGAGGTCTCCTGGTTTCCACTCCTTCAATGGCATTATCAGTCAACCTGGAAATGCTTCTCTGCATATCTTTTGTTCAAAAATCTTTTGGAAGCCGGGTGACCAGAACTGCATAGAATGCAGCATCAAGGTCTCTTGTGAAATGCTTTGGAGGTAGTATTTGTTCATAACTAATGGAAACACCTTGATCTCATGTGGCTACTTCGTGCGTACAGCATTGGTGGCAGTCATTCCAACTGATGTGCTGAAACTCATAGCAGAAATTTTAGTGTTCAACCCAAATGATCCTTTAATGATTAACTTGAATTTTTCATTCTTCTGTCCATCAGATAGTTTTGTCCCGTATTATGTTGCTTTCCTGTATTTCCAAATATTTTATAATTCTAATATTTACATTGGTGTTTCATATTTAATAACTGTTAGTAATCTCTTCCTGCACTAAGATTATGCTCCTCTATCTCTGCTTTTGTCATGTGTGAACCCCCTGCATGTCTTCTACTAGTGTCTCTTTATCTCGGTCTTCACTAGTGGCAGCTTATCAAATGCTTTGCCAAGATTCATGTGTCTGACTGGAGATTTCATAGTATGTGAAATTTTAGGTCTGGGATTTGATTATCTTCAGTGATAAATTTCCTGCAGGAGAATGGGGTTATATTTAGTTGCTTGAGCTTTTATTTCATCTCTATTGTGGAAGTTTCTAGTTTTATTTAGAAACATGCTATCTTATATTACCTCTTAATAATATCAGGCTTACTGAAAACTGAATTAAAGCATATGTTTAGGTGGCTTTCAGTTTTCTTTTTTAATGCTGTGTACATACTGTCTCTTTTCTTACAGTGCAGTAACCTTGTTGGGTTTTTTGTTTCAATGGTTTGAGTGTAAAACTGAAGACTATTGTTTGGAACGTGCAATTCAGTTTAACTGGACAAAATCTTCTTTCGTAGCTGGATTAACATTCAGTGTCCTGTTGTCTATTCCTTGTCTATTTCTCCTTAATTTTGGAGTGCTTGTGTGTGTTTTTTGTTTTGATGTGGGGTGGGCGTTTTGGTTTTTGTTGTTGGGGTTTTTGTAATGTGTTTTGTTGCATAGGGTGGGTTTGGTTTGGTTTTTTTAGTGGTTATCTCTGCTTTTGCCTTGTAGACAATCAGCTATTTCCCATCTTCAGTCATGTCTCTAGCTTTACTATTCATAGCTCCTATGGACTCTGAGGGGTTTTAATGGGAAGTAATTAATAAAGAACAGTGGCTTCTGGGGCTAGAGGAGATGGCCATGCATTTCTCTTAGAAAGTCAGGAGCACTAGAAGTCTGGTGGTCTGCTCAAGCTATCCTGGATTCTTTCCCAGTGCAGCACCTGTGGTGAGTCTTGTTCTCACAGTGCAGCATTGTGCTGCTTCCTGAATCTTCACTGTTGCACAACAGACAACATACAGCCCAGCAAATGAGTTATTTTTATGTACACTGGTCTTCTAGGTGTGTTGAGGTGCATGTGCACCAAACTGGAGGGAAGAACTGTGTGATCAGTCCTTGCCCTGGTGGCAAGTGGTGTGAATACTTGTATATTGTGATGGCTGTAGTGCCTGCGTGCTGGCACACTTTGTCTTCCTTGCTTAACCTTCCTTGGTGCCTGCGTGCCCCTGCGCACCTTGAACCACTTCCAAACAATTAACTAGGGTGTGTGGCAGCTTGTGTGCAGCTAGGGTCACGCAGCACTGCTGTACAGCAGAACATCCAGAACTTGGGTGTGCCAACTTGATACAGACCGCGAGAGGTGTGCTCAGTGTGCAAGGCATCCGCGCTGGGGGTTGAGTCAGCAGAATTTCCTTTGTCCCTACTTGCTCAAAGTGTGACACATTACCTAAGTGAGTCTATGTAGTGATCATATGGGAAGTATAATCCGTATTCTATTCATCTAAAGAACTCCAAAACCAAAAATTGGACTAAAAGGTATTTCATAACTGTATGCCTTAGAAAGATTGAGGATGAAGTACCTGGAGGATGCATTCAAGTGGCAGCATCTTAACCTTGCCATATTCTTAGTAGTGTTGGTTTTATTTTGGCGATATTGTTGCGGCTTTTTAGCAGAGAGATGTTAATCTCAAACCACTGAGGAGGGGAAGCGCATCGGAACCCAACACCTGAAACCATAAGCATTTCTGAATGTTCTTCATGTAGGGTGGGAATTACAGTGTGCAGAATGAGTAACTGTACTAGAGGCTCATCTTTGTAGCCCTGTATGGTAAGGAACTATAGATTGATTGGCCCATTTTGTATTTAAGAAGTTTTGAATAAAAGGGTAGTGAGGCATCCAAGATGTTCCACAAAGTGCTTCGAGACAGAAGGATTTGACTTGGTGCATATTAGGCAAATGTGATGGTTGCTTGAAGAACTTGAATTTCTGTTTCCCTGACCCTTCTACCTTGTGTTCAGCAGTTAGAAGCAATGTTAATTTGGAGAGTGCCAAGCGGTGCTGGAAAAAATACACTTCTAAGAATCAAAGGACTCAGATCCAGAATTAGCATTTCAGTCAGGGGCTCCAAGATTTCACTGAAGTGTCTTGAGGTCCTGGTATGGAATAGTTAAATCTAGTGAGGCTGTGCTATGCGTGGGGGGGGGGAAGATTCAGTGAAGCCCAATACACTCCTGTTCCTTGTTTAGAAAGAAATAGTTTTTTCTGTACTGTTCGTCAAAATACCAGTGAGAGTTCCCGCAAGCTCAGGAGCTCAGGTTGATGGTGTGGGGAACTGATTTTTTGGTTCCTACCATTCTTTGGTCCCTGAAGTCTTTGGTAGTGGCTTTGCATTCATAGTTGATCATAATCTATGCAAGGCACTTCTGTTTTCTTTGTGGGGATCTGTGATCCAAATAAATTACATTTTATACAGACATTATAAATAAGAACAAAGAGGATCTTGGTCATCAGTCATAAGTTTTTAATGTAACTTTGGAGTCGTCTTTTAAAATGCTGTTTGTACAGTATGTTTTGGGGTCGTGTTTGACTTAAGCTGAGACAAGAATGTCCCTGGATTTTTCTGTGGAAAGGATTCAGGCTTAGGCGAGTCAAATACTCTCTGAGCAGATTATTTTAGATATTCCACACATGGAGGGTCTAATGTTTAAGATTAAATTTACTTATCTGAAGATGGTTGATGTTACAGACAATTTCTGATTTATCAGTGTGATATAAAATATACTGAAATCACAATACAAATGCAAGTTAAGCTTAACAAAATATAGCAATTGCACTGTACAGTTCAAACATAAGACCAGTGTGATCCCTATTGCTCGTCTCTAGAATATGCTCACCCTCACGATGTTGGGTGTCACCAGCAAGGAATACAAGGATTGAAGTCAGCTCAAGCCTGTTGCTGTCTCTGAAATTCCTTTGTTAGTTGTTGAGGTTTTGTGCTCTGTTGGGCTGAGCAGCGTACCCACTCCCCCTGTGCTGGTCTAGCTAACTCAGGGAGATGTTCACTTTTTTAATGAACTCGGGGAGAAACATTTAAACCACTAGTTGATTCACTCAACTGTAGTATAGTCAGATGTCCTGCTCCCCTGACATAGCTGTTTATCTAAAACAAAGGCCACCCTCTGGTCCCCTTTGTGCTGACATAAGATCAGCTTCTTTGCAACAGCTGTAGTCAGTCACACCCTGAATTATTCTGAGCTTCATGGCCATGTGTTGCCCTTGCTCATTTCCCGAGCTGCCTTGCGTTTTGGAGGATTTATAGGTCCATCACTGTAATGGAATGATCACCAAATACTGCTATGGGTGAATTTGCAGGAAAACTTGGGTTCATTGAAGGCAACAGATCCTGCTTAGCCTTGATACTTTCATTCTTTGGGTACGATGAATCTTTTTATCAGTATTTTTAGTTTGCTTTTTACTGTACAGTATACATGGCATGAAGAGGTAGGAAGATACCACATAGTGTGTCCAGGCTTCAGGTTGGCAAAAATGCATACTTAAGTATTTTATGTGTTGTATAAACCACTTTCAGTTCCACTTGTAATGCATTTCTGAGCACAAAGGCATTTATTAAATTGAAGAGGAGAAACAGACTGGAAGTTCAAGTTACTCAATGTAATTCAGTTTTTGTAATTGGATATAGAGGGTACACAGTGAAAACTAATGTGTGACTCACTGTTGCGGTGTGACGACAGTCATTCCGTGTATCTAGCTATGTTGTTCTGAAGAGCTTTGCTGCTGATCACTTTCTGATATTGCTGTTTACTACTTATTTTCATGTTGAGCAGAAGGGTGGTATATGTTAGGATTTTTTCAATATTTGTCTTAAATGATTTACTGGCCGAAATTGTTGCTGTGACTTTCATTTGTTATGGGAGTGGTGGTGTTCTCACGTCTAATGCAGCTTTCAAAAGTACATTTTAAATGTTGCAGATTCTGTAACTTTAAAGTTGATAAATGCTAGTTTGTAGTAGTTCAATACTAATTCTGCCCCTTACAGTATCTCTCCACAAAGTGTGAAAAAGTAAAAATGTATTCAAACATCATATTGTAATGCAGTGATGGGTACAAAATTAGCATTGTGTGGACAGCTCTGTTATGATACAGCCTCACTGGCCGTTATTATATTTTGTAATCTTGGTTTCCTTTGTATGTAGGATTTTTCGAAATTATTTTCTAATTATTTTTAAATAATTGCCTTTTTTGTGCCTCATGGGTTTTTCCTCTCAACATGGTGGCCAGTTTCAACCACACTTAACAAAGGCACAGAGTTCTCCCAGTTCTTATCATAGTCGGTAACTGGGTTGAAAAAGAAACCTATATCAGTGTGCACCACCACTGTACCCTTCAGGTGCAGTCCTTTAAGGTGGAAAGACTATCATGTAGTTACCAGGCTCAACCTATTCCATTTACCCAGCTGTTAAGTGAATGAGCACGTGCAGTGTTCAGACAGCACAGGAAGAAGTGCCTGGCACTCAGAATGGGTGGGCACATGCAAACAAAACTCATAGTAGCTCAGGAAACAGGGAGCAAACTGGAGCTGTTAAGGGCCGAAAGGTAAGGCTTGAGATTGTGCATTAAGAAATAAGGGGGTAAGGGGAAGTTGCTAGGGCCTGTCTGGGTGTGTATGCGTTATATTAGACTAATTATTAGGAAACTGGGCTTTAACCTTGTTGCTTATAGAGGAATTAGTTCACTTGCTTATCTGAGGCTGCTCTGCCGGCTCCATAGGCTTCTATGATATGCATAGCTTCTTTTAAATAGCACCATCCAAATCCCTCCAAACAGAAACCCTCAAATGTCAGCCTTTAGTTAAGGTCAATTCTCCTCCAGTTCTCCCCCTTATTGCCCCCCCTGTTAGTGTGGGGAAGGGGAGCAATTGAAGTATATGTGAGACAAGGATTAAATATATAACCTTTAATTTAAGATTGGCTTTCTGTGATACAATTTTGGGGCATATAGTATGATGAAATTTTGCAAAGTGTCAATTTTTCTTATAAATGCAGTGGTTAAAAAAGTACCCATTTTTAAAGGGTAGTTTTTTCAACATAGAAGAAGATTACATTGGGACAAGAGAACCATTTTGAACATGTGGAGAGTATGAAACTGGTTTTGGAGATGATACCTCTGTCCTCTACTGTCGCTACATAAATGAAAATTATGACACATCAGTTAGAGCTTTATTTCCTTGCTTTTCAGTTTAGTAAATGAAAATACTATAGGAAAGAGACATTGGGAAGCTGAGCACTTGGAAATATTCCACATGAGACAATCTGAGGGATAATTGAGATAGGAAAGGACAGGACAGCAGTGACACTTGCAAGCCAAAGATGAGGTATTTTTTTTTCTGATTTGTATGGTCTGTTAGTATAATACCAGATAAAATCTAAGTGCAGTTAAGTGTGTTTTTAGTGGAGAAAACACAGTCTTAATTATAGCATGTGGGCTAGGAGTATAATGTTAAAGTGAAATGTAGCATCTTCTGTCCTGTGAATGAGACGGTCCATCAGGGTTTAGGTTTTTTTAAACAAAGCAAGAAAGGGTAGAATGTGGATGGCTATTATGAAGTGCAGAAGTACAGCTCAGCGTAGGTTAGATGGAAACTATTAATACCCCCAAAAATACCTAGAAGCTGTAGTGTTTGGCTGAAAGTTGCGATGTGGCTCCCTTTCACTTGCCCTCCTTTCTGTATTGCATTCCTACCATGACACTTTGAACTTACTGGGGTTTTTGAGGATATTTTATTATTTGAACATTGGAGTTTGTTGCGTAAAGTGAATTTCATAAATAATAGCAAATTTGGAAACAGTCGTGTTATAACCATACACCTATGAAAACTGATTTATAATAATTTTCACGCTAGAGGGCACTAACATCTCATAAAATTTAAGCCCAAACAAATATTTTTTCTCTCTGTAACACTTAGGTAGTCTTACTGTTTTTGTAGTGGATGCCAAAGGTTTCAGTTTTTTTGTAGCTTTTTCTCTCTAGAAATGAAAACTAAAAGTATTCTTCCAAGGATGTATTAAAAGTTAGTGTGTGGAGTTTTCCTTAGTGTGGTGTGGGTTGTTTGGGGTGTTTTTTTTTTTTACTAAACAATAACATAGGTAGTTGTGGAGAAAAGTGTAAATTCCATTTGCGCTTTTAGATTGCTTTTAACGTGATGATTTTCACTTGAAGCTGGTGAATAGGCATGTAAACAGGAAATTATTGGGTAACTTACAAAAGTTATCTAATAGAGTTAACACCTGGAATATACTTTTTTAAAGTTGGCAGTCAAAGGAAAGGAATCATACTTGAACTGATGTTGCAGACCTAACTTTAAGTGAGGGTTAATGCATATATTTACATATTGATACCTGGTTTATAGAAAGTATAATGGAAAAGGATCTGAAGGTCTATACTGCCAGTAAGTAATGGATTGCAGTGGAACCTTCAGTTGTTTATGTTGTTACACCACTTAGACACACACAGGTCTTTGGGATCAGATGGGATCCACCCAAGGCTACTGAGGGAGCTGTTGGAAGTGCTCACCAAACCACTTCCCATAATTTATCAGCAGTCCTGCCTAACCAGAGAGGTCCCAGCTGACTGGAAGTTAGCAAATGCGATGCCCATCTACAGGAAGGGCTGGAAAGAGGCTCTGGGGAGCTAGAGACCTGTCAGCCTGACCTGGGTGCCAGGGAAGGTTATGGAGCAGGTCATGAGTGCCATCACACAGCACGTACCAGACCACCAGGTGATCAGGCCTGATCAGCATGGGTTTATGAAGGGCAGATCCTGCTTGACTGACCTGGTCTCCTTCTCTGACAGGGTGACCCACTTAGTGGATGAGGGAGATGCTGTGTGTGTTGTCTACCTAGACTTTAGTAAAGCCTTTGACAGCGTTTCCCACGGCATTCTCCTGGTGAAATTGGCTGGTCATGGCTTGGATAGGAGCATACTTCACTTGGTAAAAATATGACCAGATGGCCAGGTCCAAAGGGTGGCGGTGAATGGAGTTAAACTCAGTTGGTGACTGGTCACAGGTGTTTCCCAGGACACAGTATTTGGGCCAGTTCTGTTTAAGATCTTTATCAATGATCTGGACGAGGGGATCGAGTGCACCCTCAGTAAGTTTGCAGATGACCCCAAGTTGGGCAGGAGTGTTGATCTGCTTGTGGGTAGAAAGGTGCTTCAGAGGGATCTGGACAAGCTGGATTGATGGGCTGAGACCAGCCATATGAGGTTCAACAAGGCTCAGTGCCGGGTCCTGCACTTGGGTCACAACAACCCCTACAACTGTACGGGCTTGGGGAGGATAGGCTGTAAAGCTGCCTGGTGGAAAAGGACCTGGGATAGTTGGTTGAAAGCCATCTGAATATGTGNATCTGGACAGGCTGGATTGATGGGCTGAGACCAGCTGTATGAGGTTCAACAAGGCTCAGTGCCGGGTCCTGCACTTGGGTCACAACAACCCCTGCAACCGTACAGGCTTGGGGAAGATAGGCTGCAAAGCTGCCTGGCGGAAAAGGACCTGGGACCTGACAGTGTGCCCAGGTAGTCAAGAGACCAATAGCATCCTAGCTTGTATCAGAAATAGTGTGGCCAGCAGGGCTAGGGAAGCAATTGTTCCCCTGTACTTGGCATTGATGAGTCTGCACCTCCAGTACTGCGTTCAGTTTTAGGCCCTTCACTGCAAAAAATGCATTGACGTGCTGGAGTATGTCCAAAGAAGTGCAGGGAAGCTGGTGAAGGGTCTAGAGCACAAGATTTATGAGGAGCCGCTGAGGGAACTGGGGTTGTTTAGTCTGAAGAGAAAAGGAGGCTTGGGGAAGACCTCATCACTCTCTACAGCTACCTGAAGGGAGGCTGTAATGAGGAGGGTGTCGGTCTCTTCTCCCAAGTAACAAGCCATAGAACAAGAGTAAATGGCCTCAAGTTGCACAAGGGGAGGTTTAGGTTGGGTATTAGGAAAAAATTCTTCACTGTAAGGTTTATCAAGCACTGGAACAGGCTGTCCAGGGAAGTGCTTGAGTCACCATCCCTGGAGGTATTTAAAAGATGTGTAGATGTGGTGCTTGGGGACATGGTTTACTGGTGGAGTTGGCAGTGCTAAGTTAGTGTTTGGACTTTTAAGATCATAAAGGTCTTTTCTGACCTAAACGATTCTATTACTTTTAAGTAGGTAAGTTTAGAGTATGTGTTTGAATCTAAAGTTTGGACCTGTAAGTAGTGGAGCCATTTTGGAAGTACTTTGTTTTTATTATGAATTTTAAATACTAAATCTTGTTTAAAATATGTGAATAAAATGATTTCTGATTATTTTTCGCCCTTTGTAGGAATGGTTATTCAGTTGTCTTTGAGATGATCCTGCTGCTGTAAATGTAGGGCTGAAGATAAATGGTGTGGGCAGTATGGACCTAATGAACGGACAGTCAAGCAATGTTAATATTGCGGCTACTGCTTCAGAGGTAAGGATTACAAAACTCTATTATTGGCTACTTAAGACTATTAGTACTCAATTTTTTTTCAAAATGCACCAAATTTTAGGCTTTTCTTTTAACAGGTCTAGTGCATCAGATTCTTGGTTTGTGTACTAGTTTCATATGCCCCGGTTTAGATGCAAAAAACTTGAAGCTCTGACCTTTGCATACCAAAATGAAGCATGAGCTACCATTTACAGCCTTGTCATGGCCAAAGCTGCCTTTCCTGTGTTCTCTTCCATCACATCTAGACAAAGCAGCTTTTATTTTAAAGTTTTAACAGTAATAGATGCTTAGTGCAATAAGCTGGGCTGGCAAGGCCTGTGGAAAATGTTCTCTTCGTTGACAGGTACTTGTGTCAGACTGCCCCCCGACACACACACACTCACTCACTCACTAGCACTGGAATAAGGTTGTTCCCCTTGTTTCCTGGACTATGTTCAGGCATTGGTATGAGTCCCCTCCCGCCCAGCAAAGTTCTGCCCTCTGGAAGTGAGCAGCTCAGGAGTTATGAGTGTGTATCAGGCAAGCAATGGAGATTGGCCTCCTATGCTGATGACACTTATTTTGAAGTTAATATAGTTTTCCATTTGTCAAGGGAAAGAAGGGGAGGTGTGAAGTTGGTACCAGAACTTTTAAAGTTGTTTTTGCTAGGATCATGTGAGGAGCTATTGAGAGTTTTGACTGGGTCCTAAGTTCTTAGCAATATTGGAGGGTTTGCAACATGTCCTGGTTTCAGCTGGAACAATTTTTTTCTTAGTAGCTAGAATAGCCCTGTTGGGGTTTTTGTTTTGCTTTGGTTTTTTTTTCCAAAACGGTTATAAATCACTCCTTAAGTTTTTGTTGGCTTTTTTTGTTAGTGCCTTGTACTGCTGGGATGAAGGGAACTGAAAATTTGCCTTTGGTGTATATTGAGTGATCTTTCCAGATGGCCTGTTTGTCTGTCTTCTTTAGGGTGACTGTATATAAACTTTGGCTTGTACAGAGGTACAGTGTTAACTGAAGTTTTCTGCTCAGGGTAGACCGTAACTTTATTGCTCATGTGTATTATTTTTATTGCTTTTTCCACAGTTTGAAAATGTTTTTACTATGGTAGATTTCAGTTTGTAATTTTTTCTTTCATTCTTCATTTGTCTTTAGTTTAAAAGGCAAGATGTTCAAGAACCCTACAAAGTC
Organism: Syrrhaptes paradoxus; assembly: GCA_013400615.1. Lineage (NCBI taxonomy): Eukaryota > Metazoa > Chordata > Aves > Pterocliformes > Pteroclidae > Syrrhaptes > Syrrhaptes paradoxus. The sequence continues at coordinate 10,589 of VZTO01023039.1, read as the reverse complement.
AGTAGTGATGAGAGCCACAAAGTCCTGAAAACAATTGCTTCCTTGAATGGATCTTTGGATCTTGTCAAAGTTGTTTGTTTTATTTATATATTTACACATATTTTGATAGCAGAGCTGCATGTGTGCTGTGCACTTGCACGTGCACATGGAAATGGAAAGTACCACAAACAAGGTGAAAGGAAACTTGGAGTGTTGTGTTATCAAAACAGATCAAATAATCTCTAGCACAATTTCATATATATCATCAAGATTTAAAAAGAAAGCTGGCATCGGTCTCCAAGACCATTGTCTGTTTTTATACAGATTCTTGTACTTCCTTTATCATTGTATTATGCATCACTGGCCATTTGTTGGCATGCAACTAAGAAGTTTTCTTAGAGGAAAGCTCTCTTTTTACTCATTAAGATAGTCTTGAATGTTTACATGATGTCTGATAAAATTGAGTAAAATATATTTTGGCAAAGTTACATGAATCTGCTTTCAGCAAGGCGGGTGTGTTTTTTTTTTTTCCTATCCTGACTAATGGGGAGGAGGAAGGACTTGTAACTGTTTCTGTGGGTGGGAAGCCAAAGTCAAAATATATAGTGTTGCACTAAAATACTGCCTTGTTAGGTTTTCGGAAGACATTAGCACAGTAGAACTATTTACCAGGATCAGTGACTGTGTGCTATCTTCCCTCCTGCCTTGGCATCAGCAGATATGCTGCGGGTGTTACTGAAAGTACAGTGTAACAGTGCTGACATTTGGCTTCCATCAGAAGTGATCTAAGTGCTTATTCATGTGCGTGTTCTGTATCTGACATATATCCATGGTCTTAAACTTCCAACATGAGCAGTAAAATTAGGACTCTCAGAAAGTGCCTTCATTGTGTGAGCCAAAGTCTAGTCTCTTCAGGTTTCCAGAAGGTATCCCCCTGTGGCAGTGGTTAGAATAGAGTGTTTAAGGATACATCAGTTTCCCACAGAAGACAGACAGGTCTTGGTTGTGCTCAGTGTGTTTTGCCACAGTTGAGCTGAAGCTCCCAGCAATGGTGAGAATGAGCTTGGTGCACCAATACTAGTTTTCTTTCTCTCAAATGTCTCCAAACAAGGGATTAGCAAAACTGTTGTGGGAGCTCTGTTAGTGCGTACTTCAAGGCTCTCCTATTGCTGGACCATGTAGGTGCCGTACTGTACTTCAGGCAAGCATGGTGTTTGCTGCAGAGGAGTTAAATTAGATACAGTTATCAGCTATAGTAACTGTGGTCCTTCATGATGGTTTTGTCCATGTGTCTCATCCTATTTCTTCCTTTTTAGTCGAGAGTTTGCTTTATGCCAGGCTTCTGAAAGTGAGGAGAAACTAAGAAGCAAGAAATGTGCATAGTCTTTAAGATCTTCAGAGGAGACTATGGGGCAGCAAAGTGATTGCATGCTGTATGCATATTTCTGAAGTAAGAATGCCTGGGGTTCAGATGTGAAGTGTATACCTGAATGTAACATCTCAGTCTTCATGCAAAAAAAAAAACCTTCTTACATGTAATGACTGAATAGAATCTAGGTTTGCATCTATATACGGGAGGAAGTGATTACTCGTAACATAGATGTATTGATTTCATGTGAAACATACAAAACCAGTATATTAAACCAATAAGTGTTAAGTTTTTGAACCATGTTTGTGTTCTGTGGGGAAGCTAAATCTTTTTGTTGTAGATAAAGATTCATAGAATAATATTCTAGGATCTAGTATTTTTTGCAAAGGGGAATTATTAGCATGTAAAAAACCCTGAAGTGAAATTATTTGCACCAAGTATCTTCAACTGGAACACATACATAGCTCACAGTGTAATTTTTAATTATACAGTTTCAATGCTCCTAAGAGAAACAGGAAGAGATTGGCACTGTTCTTTAACTGTTCCTTTGGGGCAGACCCTGTCTTTTTCCCCACCATAGTGGTATTTTTTTNCCAACCAAAACAGAGGAGGAAAGAACCGAAATATTGTCAGTGTTTTTGTTTGTTTCTGCAGAAGAGTAGCAGCTCTGAGTCCTTGAGTGACAAAGGTTCAGCTGAACTGAAGAAGAGCTTTGATGCAGTGGTATTTGATGTTCTAAAGGTTACACCAGAAGAATATGCGGTAAGCAGTTCAAGTAATTTTTGTTACTTTGTATGAATCTTCTTGTCAGCTTTTCCTTTACTTCTCCGTTTCTGTATGTATTTTGCCTAACTTCCATTGTCCATGAGTTTCAGAAATGGATCCTGCACTATAGTCCTTCATTGTCTATATTCTGACTAATGTTAAGTGATCTTTTGACTATGCAATCCAGACATTTTTTGCACTCTTACATGCAGCATAGACGAAAGATTATTAAATCTCTATGATGCAGCTTAATTGTGACATACATGTTTTAGTTTCAAGAATGTACTTCGTCTTTACTTGTTTTTTCTGGAGGTGTGTTGATTTTTAACTCTGATGATTCTTTTGTTTAACCAAAACATAGGGGGATCCTTTAAATTTTTTTTTTTTTTTACTCTACTTGTAGAGCTTAAGATGACAGATGGTCCCTTTAAGTTATTCAGATATGTTACTAGAAAAATTGCTAACAAACTATAGCTCTTACTGCATTTATAATTCAGCTGATAAGATTCATGATGAATTGTCCTGGAGAGATTATCGATATGTGGTAGTATGTATCACGAAATATGCCCATTAAGTTTGTTCTATTTTTAAATAGTTAATAACTATTGCAGTTAATTATTAACGGCTAAATTGATTTTAATAAGCACACTGAAAATTTAAAGCACCTAGATTATGAAGTGGTACTTACACATTAAATTATTCTTGGAGAGTTAATGGGATTTATTCCTGACTGAGGTTCAAGTCATGTGGTTTGGGCCTCTTCCTTGTTCTGTTGTCATGAACAACGCATCACCTACTTTTCATGGGAAGATATTTTTGGTGCTGGCTGTCCTTTCAGTTTTATCTTACAATTTCTCTACATAAAGGGAATTTAAGTACTAGGTAAATGTAAGTACTTAAGGAATTTGGGGCTAGGGGCATGAATTCAAGTGGAATTATGCGTTCAAGCCAGAAGAGCTACATGTTCCTTTGAACGGCTCTGCTGTTTAGCCAGTGGATGCTGTTGATCAGCAGAGTAGGTCACTTAGTCTCTGTGGAGTTGCTGTCACTCACTTGGACAGCAAGATAGACAAAACTGCTTTGTCTGGTATTGCATTTTGTAATCCTTTTGCTCTGCTGTCCTCGAGTGTCTAATCCTTCATCTGTCATGTGCAGAAACCTTTTACTTTCATGAGTGTTCTGAATGTTACCTACTTAGTAAATCCTTGTTAGATAAAAATCTGTATTAAAATCTAGTGGTTTTTCTGTTTTCCTATTATGCCTCAAACTGGATATTGTTTCAGTCACAAACAGGAATCCTTTAATTAAGCATTTAACATTACAATTACAAACCTGTGGTTTATTTTTGGTTTATACTACCTGGTATAATTTTTCTGTTTTCTTAGTTCCCCAAAATAAAACATCTTTACTCTTAGCCTTCTCCCTTTTAAAGTATCTAGTTCTTCATATCAGGTTTCGTTTACTGTATGGATCTGAAATGTCTTTTAGATAGAATTATGAACAATTGAGCAAAATTGGCGGTAGTCAGTGTTCAGCCTTTTGGCAAGGTTATATTAATTTCATTTCTTTTTTCAGTGTTTCTGTATCCAGCTGCTCTTCTTCAATATTGTTTGTTTCCCCAAGTAAGTTTATCTGCTTTTCCGGTAGGGCCTGCTTGCTTTGAATGCTGTCTTTTTCATTCATGCTGAAGGTTATAGAAGTAAGTAAATTTGCTAGAAACGTGGGTACTTTGGAGGAAAACTACCTTTGACCCTTAATTTTTTATTTTATTGTCCATTTCCTTATGCTTCCTGGTTTAGTCGTGCTGTAACAAGAGAAGTAAAAAAAAGTCTTAGTCTGGATCTCAGTGTTAATGTGAAGACTACCAGGTGATGCAGTATGACCAAGCTCTTGAGGATACCAGTACTGATGAGAATGCAAAACTGTGTTAGTAAGGTTTTCATTATAATAGTGGGTATATACCTCTCGGATTAGACATGGATATGCTACCAATTGCTTTTTCAAAGTGTGGGAGAACTTCTGATTTAGTGATAGCTCCTGTAAAACGGATGCAGAGCAGACTGCTGGTATCTGTGACTTAGTGAAGGCTGAATTCTATCAACAGAAGAATGAATACTGTTTAAATAAAAAAAACCACCAATGACAATTTCTTTTAAAGTTTTAAGTGGAGGAAATAATTTATTAATTATTAATGAATATTAATAAATCATTTAATTAAGCGTTAACCTTATTACTGAAGAGAAACCATATTATTAATGAAAAGAAAAGATAATGTGATAAAGCCAGTAAAACGGCAATAAAAGCAAGTTGCTGCACAAGAGTTAGTGAGACAGCTGTCTTGTGGTTAGGAAACCTTGGCTCCAATGAGAACAAATTCCAGTGCACAGGTTGTGCAAAGATGAGAGTTAACTGATAAAGTCAACATCAGCTTTGGGAGGTCTCATCCTATACCTTATGTATGTCACATTCTGATCAAAATGGGTCGTTGCACAGGTGGGACAATTACAATTATGCTGGAGAAAGAAGAGCAAAAATATGAAAGATAATTAAGTTTGAGACATACTGGAAATAGGATTCATGCTAGTGGTTTCAATACTGATATGAGACAAAGATGTCTTCTCAGTTCCTTCTATGTTAGAAACGTCATTGCTATTTCAAAACTAGATCTGTTTAGTCGGTTAGTGGGTAAGAGACAAGTTGGACTACAAAAGCTATTGCTTGTAATCCTCTATTTTCAAGAAGCTGCTTACCAAGCCAAGGAGAAGCCCAAGTGTAAATATTTTTGATTTTATTTCCATGTTCCTTTTGGCAGTCATCTAAGACTATCCTGAATACACAGCTGGTGTGCTGTTTCATGTAATGGTCCTTTGTTTAGTCTTGTACCAACTTTCTAGTCAAAGTACTCCAGCCCTTCAAGGGGTCTAGTTTGAACAGTAACGGAAATTATTATTGTAATATGTGTAATAGTCCAGTTATGTAGTCATTACCAACCAGGTGTTTTGTTCTTTGTGAGGTTGAAGACTGCTTTAGAAAGTGCCAAGTTATAGCTGAAAGAGGTGAGATCTTCAGGTGTAACTGCTGCAGTGGCAAATTTATAATTTGCTTCATCCCCTGCAGCTTACAAAACAAAGTTTCCAGGGGAGGTATTGAATGCCTGTGTGTTTCAGAACTTCATAATTTTGGGGGGAGAGAGAAAGAATCCCAGTCAATGTGTATGAAGTAGGACACGTTTGTTTTCCGCTAGGAATTCTACAGACAGCTTTCTAGCTGTAACTAATAAGGAGACTGTCTCTGTTTTAAATACCTGCTTTTAGGCTGATCACTGCTCACTTCTTTATTAAACAGCTGAAAGCCACAAAACAAATTGGTGCCAGGATTACCCACTGGTGTCTGGCCCTGCCGATGGAGCCGTTGTGCGTGTACAGGATAGACACAGTTGCAGTGAATGCTGTCCAGTTTCGTTGAGGGGAGAAGTGTGGTTTCAAGTGTACAGGGCACAATTTATGGGGGAAGGATATGTTAACGGTGCAGTGGCAATATGAAGGGGGGGGCTGGTGAGACTGAAAGAAAAAAAGAAAATGCTTGGGGGACATGGGCTCCAAATTAAGAAGCTGGCGAACCTCAAGTTGAAGAAATATTTATTTTTTGCTTTACAGTAAATTTTTATTCCTTAGACTGCTACTGTTTAATTATTTGACTGTTTATTACTTTTTGACTCACTTTTCCATTTTATACTTCAACTTAGCCACAGTGGTGTAAATATTTGAGGTAGAATTAAGTGAAGCGCAGCTGTATAAATCTATTGCTTTTTTTTCCACCTAGTTATCTAAGAAGGATTCTTTATTCTTTGCCCTAGTCTCTGAAAGCACTATAAAGTAAATTCACATTAAGATGTATGTGTAATTATTTTCTTTTTGATTCGAGTTGAGCTTTGTCAAGTGAATGTTGTAAAAAATATAGTGCTTAATTTTGAAACAATATACGGATAAAGCTTATCTTAAAATATGTTCAGGTGAAAAAATAAATTTTTCTCAGATGTTCTTACAACAGTTAAATATTGAGTTATCTGTATCTGAAAAAAAAGCATGAAAGTGTGTTTTGTCAAGGAAGCGGGTCTTGAGAGTTCTGGAACTGCATCACGTGTGTAATAAAAGTGCAGAAATAGGTCTTGGGGTGTGTGGGGTTCAACAAACACATTTTTTGCCACTTTGAACAGAACAAAAATAACTTAAACGGGCCTGAGGTTCCCCCCATTAGAACTTTCTCTCTTGTGCGGAACTCTGGCAGATTCACAGTCCCTTCTGGAAGTCCCTGCACAGCTACTGGTGTGAGTTGTGCTACGCGGTTCCTGGCAGTAATGTTGGTTTTGGCCTCTCCTGAGGCTGGTTGTCAGTGGATTAGGGAGTTTGAGGCAAGTCTGTCTGCTGCATCTGAGAGCAGTTTGAACAAAGTGAAGTTCTGGGCCCTAGGAGCTTTTGATGATAAAGAACTTCTGCTTGTACGTGTTCCTGTTAGCTTCATTTTACAAAAGAATGCTAAAGCTAAAGAGTAAGTATGCTCCCAATGAGAGCAAGAAGAAGGAACTTTATTATAGTGTGTGGAGGAACTGTTACTGATAAAAGCTCTGGACCAGACTTTGTGAGAAAACAAGTAGAGTTTCGACACAGGAACTTTAATCCCCCAGTGTTCATTTTGGACAGCAGAATTATTCTCCTACTGATGCAGTGCTTAACAGAAGCTTAGCTATTTTTTCAGCGAGGAAAATTATTCTGGCAGCCCAGAGAGACAGTGCTAAGCCAAGTTGGAAGGCTTAAATATAATTCCTTCTAAAAATTCAGATTAGGGAACAATTTATGAAGTGCTGCTTGAACCAACATGGCTTCAAGGAAAATCAGATTATGGCAGTATTCTTCAATAACCAAAATGTAGGCATTTTATTTTTTCATCTCAGACAGAAACTTAGTTTTTCTTTTCACAAGGAGAGTCTCTGTCCAGGAGCTCTCTGGGAAGTGCCCTGTCCTCACGGTAGGTACATGGCAGGAAAACTTGCACAGCAAGTAGCCTGACAGAAAGCGTTCATGCTTGAGAAGCTCTAGGGACTAGAAAGGTGGGATTATAGTCCAGATGAAATGAGAACTTTCATACAGGGGCATGGAGAGGAGCTCAATGCAGTGGTGTTAACTGCAACAAGAAGTTCTTAAGTTACAGGGTTTTATGGAAAGAGGGTAATCCGTATCTGTTCGGAGAGAAGGAATTGGGGAATACTTTAAAACTTCTCTTCATTGAGCTTCTCCGTAGTCCTCAAAGAAGCACAGTGAGATATGGTTCTTAATCATCTGGTTGTAAAATTTCTAGCCTGACAACCTGAGAGAGAGGTCAATTTCTTTGTATATGAAACTATATGTTAGTTTAGTATTTTGAAGTACTTGTTAACAAGTCCAACATCTCAACACACAAGAGAGCTAAAATACTTTGTTGGGGACTGCCCCTAGGCGAGGTCTTTCAATTACATGCAAAAGCTCTCAGGGCTGTGCAGGGGGGTAAAAGGTTGTCTTCCAACTATCATTCCAATGTCTTAATTTCAATATGATAATTCACTGTTTCACTGTCTTTAAAAGATTCTTTTCTCTTGTAGGGTTCTTCAAGTCATTGAAGATAGGAAAGTAAAGACTGTTTTTTTCCAAATGCAATATAAAATAGGTCTGACAAATTATATAGCTGGTACTGGCACATAGGACAAGTAATGAAAGACACATCAGTAAGCAAGAAAAAAAAAATAGTCATATGGCACTAGTAACATGGTACTACATATCCTTCTATACACCAGACTAGTCACTGAAAACATTTCAAGAACTGTCAAATTACTCAGGCTTCTACGCATGCTCTTGTGCTAATTGATTAACTATCACTTCTCTCTCCAACCATCAATCTTAGAATGTAACAATGCTGTAGATGACCATGCAAGACCCCTCAATTTAATTGTGTTGGGTATTTTCCCTGTCAACTAGATCTCTCTCTCTATGCCCAATTCCTGTATATAAACCCCTATTATTTCAGTCACCAGATAAATGCTAACATTTTAAAAAGTCAGGCCTCACAATAAACACATAACGTATCTCAAGTTTGTTGTAATTTATTTGTGAGTTATTCTCAAGCAATGTTACAAAACATTTTAATGTCTTGATAAGAAAATAAAATTTAAATAAAAATACATTCAACAATACATCAT